>ML784361.1:354961-375518 GCA_009831015.1 Picea engelmannii
CCTCCTAGTCTCCTATATATACCAAGGAGACATTTTCATTTTGAATCATCTTGTACTTGAACATTTAAGTGGGGTAAAAGGAGGTTTCCCCTTCAAAGAGGCTTATTATCTGAGATTATATCTTTTTCAAGGCGTTGAGTACTTGTCCTGAGTTTTTTCTATGCTATATTGATGTTTGGTTCTTAACATATGGTATCAAAGCTCAAGGTCTTGGGATTTCGCTGCTACATTTGAGACACCATGGCATTTTCACTATAACTTGTTTTCTACAATTTTTTCAAAGGAACAGCTTGGAGGATATTTAGTAGACAGATGAAGGTACGTTGGGATTAAAATTCATCTCATGAAACCTTATACTTTCGGAGGTACAACCTTTACAAGATAGGGTTCTGGAATCATCCTGAAATGAGTCATTGTGGAATTTTTGCTATAAATTTTTTTATGTAATGTTTCAGACCCTAAAATCTAGAGGCCATTTACATAAATTAGTAAGGTATCTGTGGTAAAAATTTCAGATTCTGGGTCATCTTAAATTTGTAGATACACCTTGTGTAAGATAGGGTATCTGACTAGTCCTATTGACTAGTATCAACAAGGTGTTCCAGGTAAAACAATCATAACTTCTTGCTAGAGTATTCAAATTGAGTGGGACTAGTTTCATTCAATCGTGGATAGTATTTAATATTTTGGGTGCGAGTTTCAGAATTTGATATCAAATATTTTGTGTGGGCCATGCTATACAAGTGAGATCTCCCGGAAAGGCCAAAAATCGGCAAGTTGTGAGGAAGTTACCATAAATTCCACTTGGCACATCTGATTTTAATTAAACATGTGGCATTGCAGAGAAGAAATATCAGAGAAATACCTAAAAAAAAGTCTCATACCTAGAAGGGTTGAAACTTGGGAGATAGAACAAAATAAATATTGTCTAGCAGAACCGCCTCAAAATCAAGATTCAAAAGTGATACTTGGCCAACATGCCACCAAAAAAGGGACCTTCTACACCAAATAAGCCTCCAGAAAATCCTAATTAGGCTCTTGATGAAGGTGAAGAAATGTGTAGGGACATAAATGAACTACAAAAGAAGACGGATTCAATGGAAGCTAAGTTGATGGATTCAATAGAAGCTAAGTTGGAGACTAAGGTGGATGGATTAAAAGGGGAGATCATGGAAGTATTGAAAAATTTCGTAACAGAGAAGACACTCGAAAGTGAAAATGCATTCCATGAAGTTCATGATGAGGACACAAGGAAGGTGAATCAAGAATGGAGAAACTCCAAATTTGGTTTGAAGACCAACCACATTCCTAAGATTGATATGAGGAAGTTTGATGGCAAGGAACCAATCACATGGATACTTCAGATGGAGCAATTCTTTGATCTCCATAAAGTGCCACATACACAAAACGTACGAATTACTTCTTTATATTTAGAACCTAATCAATTTGTTTGGTATCAATGGCTTTGTTCTCGCAAATCACTCGTCACTTGGACAATTTTCATGGAAGAAATGATAGAACACTATGAGGATACAAGGAGAAATACCTTCTTCATCCAATTGATAAATCTCAAGCAAAAGGGTTCAGTTACCGAGCACATTGAGAACTTCCAAAGATTGAATATAAAGGTAATCGATATTCCATATGGGCACTTGATTGATGTATTCATAAGAACTTTAAAGGATAACATTCAACATGAGTTTCGCCTTTGAGAATCCAAATCATTGGAGAATGCATTTAAGGTGGCAAGAAATGTTGAAAGGAAAAATACGGCTATGGCTACTAGAAGGGCCTATCCTAACATCTATAGAGAGAACAATGCTTCTTTTCCTAAAACACATCAACCTACAAACTTGACACCTCAACAATTGGAGGAAAGAAAAGAAAAAGATTTATGGTTTAATTGTGACAGCAAGTATAGTAAGGGACATAAGTGTGGTGAGAATAAATTATTCTACATAGATTGTGAAGAGGAAGAAAAACAAGAACAAGAACCATCTCAAGATGAAAACGTAGAAGAAATTTCCTCTGAAGAGTTTTCTCCCACGATATCATGTAATGCATTGGCTATAATTAGCACTCCTCAAATCCTCAAGATCGAAGGATACATCAAAAAGAAAAAGGTAATAGTCCTAATTGATTCTGCCAGTACTCATAATTTCATTCACTATAAATTAGCCAAAGATCTCAATTGCTTTGTATATCCAGTGACATAGTTTCAAGTAATGATTGCAGATGGAGGAACTATCAATTTCTCAGGAAAATGCAATAAGATCAATCTTACTATGGGGGAATATGTAATGAATAGTCCAATGATTTCTATACCCATGGGTGGTGCAGATGTTGTACTAGGAATCCAATGGTTACAATCATTAGGAATAGTGGCTTTTAATTTTCAAGAACTTTTCATGAAATTTTTATTGGAGGGAAAAGAAATTGAGTTAAGAGGTATCAGAGGGAAGCTCGGTAAGATGATAAGATCTAACGACATGACAAAATTATTGAAAAAGGGGCATCAAGGCATTATTGCACAACTATGCTCACTAGATGTTCAAACATCTAAGCCATATATTCCTCAAGATCTCCAAAGGATCATTGATAAGAATTCCAAATTATTTGAAGATATTCCCAAAGGTCTCCCACCCACTCGAAATCATGATCATGAAATTCACCTAGTTCCTGGGAGTGTTCCTCCTAACATCAGGCCATACAGATACCTTTATGCCCAGAAGAGTGAAATTGAGTGCATGGTTGAAGAAATGTTAGAGGCTAGCATTATTAGACCTAGCCAAAGTTCTTACTCTGTACCAGTGGTAATGGTATTCAAGAAAGATAGCTCATGGCGTATGTGTCTAGATTATAGAGATCTCAATAAGATCACTATTAAAGATAAATTTCCCATTCCCATCATTGATGAATTGTTAGATAAACTACATGGATAAATCTATTTCACAAAATTGGATATTTGTTTAGGGTATCATCATATCAGAATGAAGGAAGAAGATATCCCAAAAACAACATTTTGAACTCATGAAGGCCATTATGAATTTTTAGTCATGCCTTTTGGCCTTACAAATGCACCTTCCACATTCCAAGGGTTGATGAATTCCATTTTCAAGCCCTTCCTTTGAAAATTTGTGTTAGTATTATTTGATGATATACTAATCTATAGCAAGTCTTGGGAGGATCATGTGCAACATGTTGACAAGGTGCTACAACTACTAAAGGAGAAACAACTATATACCAAACCATCCAAATATTTCTTTGGAGTAAAGGAGGTAGAGTATTTGGGTCATATTGTATCTCATGAAGGTGTCAAGGTAGACCCTAACAAGATTAAGGCCATGATGGACTCGCTGATTCCAAAAACATTAAAAAAATTTAGAGGATTTTTGGGTTTGACAGGTTACTACCGCAAGTTTGTTCGGAACTATGGAAGAATAGCAACACCTTTAACTACACTAACTAAGAAGGATGCATTTTCATGGAATCCAGAGGAAACTAAATCTTTTGAACAACTTAAAGAGGTGATGTGTAAAGATCCTGTCTTGACCACTCCAGACTTCACAAAAACATTTATTGTGGAATGTGATGCCTCAGAAAATGGAATTGGTGCTATCCTAATGCAGGAAGGAAGGCCCCTGTCTTTTGAAAGTCTACCACTCAAGGGAAGGGACATACAAAAAACCATTTATGAGAAGGAAATGATGTCAATACTACATGCATTGAAGAAATGACGTCCTTACCTAATAGGTAGGCACTTCAAGGTCAAAACAAATCATGATAGTCTTAAATACTTCTTGGAACAGCAACTATCTTTAGAAGAACAACAAAAATGGGTAACCAAGATATCGGGTTATGATTTTGAAATCGTCTATAAAAAGGGGAAGAATAATGTTGTGGCAGATGCACTCTCAAGAAAGGATGAAGATGTTGAGGCCCTTCTTTGTGCTATCTTGATCATCCAACCTGATTGGATAATAGAAGCAAGGGATGAATGGAAAAATGACGAAAAAGTGTGGACTCTCATTCAAAGGTTACAGCAGGATTCCAGTGCATTAGATACACTTACATGGAAAAATGATTCACTATGGTACAAAGATCACTTATATTTATGTAAGAAATCCCAACTCAAACAAAAGGTACTATTGGAATTGCACACCTCTCTAGTAGGAGGCCACTCAAGATTTTTGAAAACCTACCATAGAGTCAAGAAGGATTTTTTTTGGGATGGCCTTAAAACTAATGTTCAAAGGTCTTTGGAAGAATGTGTGGTTTGCCAACAAAATAAGGTGGAAACAATTAAGACCCCAAGTCTTTTACAACCATTATCCATCCCAAGTCAGAGCTAGGAGGAGGTTTCCATGGATTTCATCACAGGGTTACCAAAGTTTGAAGGAAAGAGTGTCATCATGGTGATTGTCGATAGACTGACCAAGTATGCACACTTTTGTGCACTCTCTCATCCCTTCAAAGCTAGTATAGTTTCCATCGCATTCATGGAGACAGTTCAAAAGCTACATGGAAGCCCAAAGATTATTGTAAGTGACAGAGATCCCATCTTCACTGGACATTTTTGGACAGAATTATTTTCTTGTTTGGGTACTCAATTCACTCATAGCTCATCCTATCATCCTCAATCTGATGGACAAACCGAGATAGCGAACAAATGTCTGGAAGGCTACCTTCGTTGCTTGGTCTCTGATAAACAAACACAATGGTTCAAATGGTTACCCTTGGCAGGATGGTGGTATAACACTTCCTTTCATACTGCAACAAAAATGACACCATTTATGGCACTTTATGGATACCACCCTCCTTCAATCTGTTCTTCTCTAAAAGAAAAATCTAAGGTTCAAGCAATAGAAGATCACATCGAGAATCAAAAACAAATTCTCCAAATCTTAAAGGACAACTTGACCATGGCATAGAATCGCATGAAACAACAAGCAGATCAACATCATAGTGAAAAAAGTTTTGAAGTAGGGGATTGGGTGTTTTTAAGACTACAACCATACAAACAACTGTCCCTCAAGCAAGGCAAGAAGGATAATAAATTATCACCAAAGTACTATGGACCTTATAAGGTGTTGCAAAAGATTGGTACTATGGAATACAAATTGGAGCTGTCTGCATCTTCACGAGTACACCCAGTTTTCCATGTTTCATGTTTAAAGAAGGTTATAGGTGACAAGATCCTAGTTAAAACTATATTGCCAGAACTTGACGAGGAAGGAAAAATCATATTGGAGCCTGAAGCCATCACCGACACAAGAATTCTCCAGCTGAGGAATAGATCCATTTCAAAGTATCTCATTAAATGGAGGAAACTATCGGCTAAAGATTCCACTTGGGAAGATGAGTCTTTTATATAGAAGCATCCAGAGTTACTCAAGCATTGCAGACAACACTTGTCTTAAGGGGATGGGCATGTCAAGCTCTAATATTGGCTCATTACCCCTTAATTGGGGCATATTATATTAGTAATGTTATTTTATTTATGTTGGCTTTAGGCCATTAGTTGTAATTATATCTCCTAGTCTCCTATATGTACCAAGGAGACATTTTCATTTTGAATCATCTTTTACTTGAACATTTAAGTGGGGTAAAAGGAGGTTGCCCCCTCGAAGAGGCTTATTATCTGAAATTATCTCTTTTTCAAGGCGTTGAGTACTTTTCCTGAGATTTTTATATGCTAGATTGATGTTTGGTTTTTAACACTGAGATAGAAGGGTATGAAAGTCAAAGAATACACAGAGGAGTTCTACAAGCTGAACATTACATTTGGACAAAGAGAGCGGTACGAAGAAAAATTTTCTAGGTATATGAATTGCTTGAGGTATGAAATCCAGGATGAGCTCAGCATGATGTCGATAAGGATAGTGGAGGATGGTTATCATTTTGTGTTGAAGGAAGAAGAGAAGTTGGCCAAAAAATAAAGCCAGAGAGGTAGAGGTAAAAGATCAGCCCCGAACAAAGGCAAAGGAGTTGCCAATGACAAGGTGCATAATTCCAAAGACGAGGCTAAAACTCGACACAGTCACTCAGAAAGAGGAGAAATTTCTCAAGGAAGACAGGGTGGTGGAAGAAACTCTTCTAAAGGAAGAGGCAGAGGATGAATAAGATGTTATTCCCATGGAAAGATAGGGCACATGTCTTGGGAATGCCCTGAGAAAAAGAAAGAAGGAGGAGAATCTCACATTTCAGAAGCACAAAGAGGGAATATTGAAGTAGAGGGAGCATAGGATGGAACATCCCTGATGATGAGAAAGTTTCTCTTAAAACCAGAGGTAAAAGTTAAAAATATAGTATAGAGGAACAGTCTATCCAGGACAACTTGCAAGAGTAAAGACCGAGTATGCAAGGTGATAATTGACAGTGGGAGCACTGATAACTTAGTATCCATAGAGATGGTAGAGAAATTGGAGTTGGAGAAAACTGCACACCCAGAGCCATATAAAGTCTCATGGTTGCAGAAAGGACACCAAGTAATGGTTACTAAACAATGCTTGGTTGAATTTAAGAGAGGAGGATATAGAGATGAAATTTTGTGTGATGTAATTCCCATGGATGTATGCAACATTTTGTTGGGAAGACCATATCAGTTTGACATGAATGTCATTCATGATGGGAGGAAGAATACATACACCTTGGAGAAGAATGGTAAGACACACATGTTGTTTTCAATAGATGAGGAGAAAGTGAAAGGGGAAGCCATCAAAAGCATACTTCTCATGAGTGGGAAGGAACTCATGAAAGAAGTTAAGAAAGAATAGGAGATGCAGTTTGCTATGGTGAGGAAACCTAGAGTCATCCTTACTAGTACTTCAATGGATGATTTACCTGAAGAAGTTCAGGAATTGTTGGAATTTTTTTTTGACATAGTGGTGGATGAGCTTCCTAACTCATTACCACCCATCATAAGTATCAACCATCATATTCATTTGATACCAGGATCAATTCTTCCAAACAAAGCGACATAGAGACTGACACCTCAAGATAATGAGGAGGTATAGAACCAGGTCCAAGAGTTGTTAGACAAGGGTTTGTTAGAGAAAGATTGAGTCCATGCACAGTGCCAAATTTGTTGAGTCCAAATAAATATGGAGGATGGAGAATGTGTACAGACTTGAGAGACATCAACAAGATCACTATCAGGTATATATTCCCTTTTCCAATAATAGATGATTTGATGTAATTTTTAAGTGGGGAAAAATTCTTTTCTAAGATCGATTTGAAAAGTGGATATCACCGGATCAAAATGAGAGAAGGTGATGAGTGGAAGACAACCTTTAAGACAAATGAAGGTTTGTATGAGTGGCTTGTTATGCAATTTGGCTTAACTAATTCCCCAAGTACTTTTATGAGGTTGATGAATGAAATACTAAAAGATTTCATTGGCAAGTTCATGGTGGTATATCTAGATGATATATTGATCTTTATAAATACTAAAGAGGAGCGTTTAAGGCACCTGACACTAGTTATGAGGAGACTACAACAAGAGAAGTTGTTGATAAACTTGAATAAGTCCTCTTTTATGAAGACATAACTCATTTAATTGGGTTTTGTGATCTCTTCAAATGAATTGAAGATGGAGCCAGAGAAGGTGAAATCAATCAAAGAATGGTCATCTCCAAGGAGCATTTTTGAGGTAAGAAGCTTCCATGGATTAGCAAATTTCTATAGGAAGTTCATCAGATATTTTAGTGGAATTTGTGCACAAATGATGAATACAGTGAAGAAGAGGAAAATGTATTTTAAATGGATAGAGGAGGTCGATAAGAAATTCAATACACCGAAGGAGAAAGTAACGGAGCGACCAATTCTAGTCTTGCCAAATTTTGAGAAGACATTTTAGGTAAGGTGTGATGTAAGTGGAATTGTGATTGGAGGAGTTTTGAGCTAGGACAATAGACATGTTTCTTACTTTAGCGAGAAGTTGAATGAGACTAAGAGAAAATAATCCACCTATGATAAAGAGTTTTATGCCATAATCCAAGCCCTAAAGAAATGGAGCCATTACCTTGTCCCACAAGAATTTGTCTTGTATAGCGATAACCAAGATTTACAATTCATAACTAGTCAGGAAAAATTGAATTAGAGTCATGTGAAGTAGATTGAGTGTATGTAGAATTTTAATTTTGTCATAAAACATATTGTTGGGAATGCTAACAAAGTTGTTGATGTATTGAGCAGTAGATGTTTGACTTTGTAGAAATTTCAGGTAAAGACCTTAGGGTTTGAACACCTTGAGGAAATGTACAGTGATGATATAGACTTCAAGGAAGCATACAAAGCATGTGTGAATCCTATGATGAGAGATAGGATCCAGTCGACAGAGTATATGATTCAAGAGGGATTGTTGTTCAAGGGAAATCAATTGTGCATACCAAAATGCTCAATGAGGGATAACCTTTTGAAGGAAAAAACATAGTGGAGGATTGGCTAGACATTTCGACCATGATAAGACATTTGTGCAGTTGAGAAGTTCATACTATTGGCTAGGTATGAGAACATATATAATAAAATTCGTGAACAGATGTAGAATCTACCAACATGCAAAATGTAAAAGACAGAACACTGGATTGTATCAACCATTTCCCATACCAGAGAGGCCTTGGGATGCAATAAGCATGGATTTTGTATTGGGTCTTCCAAGAACACAAAGAGGCATATTTGTGGTGGTGGATAGGTTTTCAAAGATGGCACAATTTATCCCATGTCAGAATACCAGTTATAACAGAGTGACATCAGAAGTGCTGAAGCAGAAGACTTTGTTGCAGAAATGCAGAAGCTCCATAGCCAGATTAGGGGGAAGTTGCAGAATTCTAGCCAAAAGTACAAACGCGGAGCGGATCAACATCACAGAGAACTCCAATTTGAAATAGGAGTTCAGGTTCTAGCACATATCAGGAAGGAAAGGTTCCCTAGGGGGACATATAACAAGCTAAGGATGAAGAAGATAGGACCATGTAAGATCTTGAGGAAGTTTGATGCAAACGCCTATGAGATTGAGTTGCCAGATGATGTGGGAATATTTCCCATGTTCAATGTCTTAGACCTGTATCCTTACAGGAAGGATGACACATAGGGATCAATAGATCAAGGGAAAATTCAGTGGGAGAAACAAATTCTTATAGTAGAAAAACCATAGATGGAAAAGATCGTTGATCAGAGGATTGGTAAGAAGGCCAAGAGGAAGACCTATTTTGAATATCTGGTCAAGTGTAATGGACAGCCAATAGAATATTCCATTTGGGAAAGTGAATATAATATCCAAAAGCATGGGAATTTGGTACAGGAGATCATGGACAAGAGTCTATGAATTTTTGTCCAGGGGGAGTATGATGTAGGAGCATGTCAGAAAGTACATGTGGTAGGACAACTCAGCGCCTGAGAGACAATGCAGAGTCTTGAACACTAGCCAACACTACAAATATTTTTATGCGATAGAAAACAAAAGAGGAAAGATCACATGCATGGAGACAAAATGAGTACGCGTGATTTGGGAGCTTAATCCTAGTCTCAATGTAACAACAATTAGATAGCATTAGGTTGTTTCTTTTGTATAAAGACAGATTTTGTACACCCAAAATAAGGGTTATGAGAATTATGAGGAAGTAGGAATTTTTGAACCGTAGTTGTTTCTTTGATTTTAGCTGTAACCATTTTCTTGATTTTGAATGAAGATAACAGAGGAAAATTGATCCAATGTATGGTTTGAATATTGTTTACTATTTCCCTGTTGTTGTCGTTAATCGTTTCAAGAATGAATGAATCTTTCTACGAGTGCATGTATCTTTGAAATGATTGTATAAATTTAAAAATCACTTTTCTTTGTGACCTGGTGCAAGGTGTGCATAGATTCCTCAAGGAGTGCGTTGATAGGGTCTGTTTCAACTCGTAAATCTTAGGAGAAATAACGTAAGATTTCCTTTGCAAGGAGTGCAAAGTCACTACTACAAGAAGTGCACAGTCATCGTAAGAACTCAAATATGTGTAAAGATCTGTTGCAAAGAGTGCATAGGTATGGAATTCGATTAAGAGTCGAAGCGACTATGTAAATAATTCAAAGGACGAGAGAAAAGGAACACTAGGAGGGAGAGAAAGAAATATTTTCAAGAATCTTTGGATCCAAGTTTGAGGAATTTCCTAGGAAAGAAAGAAGTGATTGGGAGATCGAAATATTTGAGGAGATGAAGCTCAAGAGGGGTAGAACTTTCCAAGAAGTGTGAATGATATCCAAGAAGTGGACTCGCAAGAAGGATAAAGTTTGAAGCCTTTAAATATTTTGGAAAATATTCTAAGTTAGAAGAAATCCTAAGCTCAAGGGAAAACATATGGATCATTCGATCAACATCCAAAAAATGATGAGTGAGTGAAAAGGAAAATATCTCAGCTGTCCAATCTAAGCCAAAGAAAATATCTCAGTCGTTTGATCTGAGAGCCAGAGAAAGGATATTAGCCATTCGATCTGTGTGCAAAAGGATCATAGCCATTTGATCAAGGTAAGGTGCACTAAACTTAAAGCTTTGAATGTGTATAGGAGAATCGGACTTACGAAACTCCGAAATCATAGGAGCCATCCGTTTTCAAGGAGGAAATGTGTCGAGAGATTAATATTTCACTGACTCGTAGAGTGGAAAGGTCAAAGAGCAGAGTCATGAGGATTCATGAAGTGAGAACTCACGAAAATATCAAATACGTTGATCATTCCAAAATCATTGAGATTGTGCATTGTCAAGGAGGACACCTGGCGAGAGATCAACATTTTGCTGACTCGTAGAGTGGAAAGGTCAAAGAGTAGAGTCGTGAGGATTAGTGAAGTGCAAACAAGTGAAATGATCAAAGCCGTTGATCGCTTTGAAATCATCGATATCGTCCATCATCAAGGAGCACACATGGCGAGAGATCAACATTTTGTTGACTCGTGACTTAAATAAGTCAAAGGCAGAGTTACAAGAACTCACGAAACGTGAAATCATGATTTGATCACAGCCATTGATCAAATGAGGGAGTTGAACCGTAGATATGGTCTTGTCGGGAGTTCATGTCTCGTGAAATCATAGATAAGAGTTCTGAGAAATCGCGAAATGAAAAATCACAATTTGATCTAAGCTGTCGGATGGACGAGAGATCTGGACTGTTGATTTTCTAGGGATATGATTCACAAAGTGCAAACTCACAAAATGTGAAATCGCAAAGTGCTTGAAATATTGGTCCACGGTCATAGCAAAGGGTCACATTGGTGAAGGTCAATAGAGGGGATATCATGCGCTAGGATCCTGTCGGGATTTCGGGAGTCAGGAGAGTCAAATTGACTCGCATGTAAAGATCCGATAAGAGAAGTTGCAACACACATTTCGATTAGGCGATTGGTCACAGCCTTGGCCACATAAAGGGAGAGACTTAACTAGGAGAGCTAGCACCTAAATAAGATTAATCTTAAATTCATTAAGGAGAATTTTGCGGGTTCCCTACAACCTGCTCTTTAAGGGAAAGAGGGCCTATTAAGTGGAATTGAGGTTCTTGATGGGCCAAAGAGTCAATCAGACTTAGTTCCTTGATCGATCCTAGACCGGGAGGTCGCACAACCCTTAGGATAGAAGGGGGGTCTGCATCAAAACACCTTAGTAGTTTTTATACTCTTAGTATCGTACCTCCCTTATGACAACTAGAATTAGTCCAAGGGAGCTCTTTTATTTATCTTACAATACTAAAGGGGATCTTAATGAACATGCCATCAATCCTTGGAACCTCTCAATTCCAAGCAAACAAATCACTACCTGCCCCATTTACTTATTATTAAATTTGATAAACAACAACAAGTCACTTTCATTAGAGGTCAAATAAACTGACCTTAACAAACAAAAAAGATCATCGATCCTCTAAGCATGTTGAATTATTCATACAGGGATTTAGTGTTTTATAGAAGAAACATTCATAATTTTCAGGGTCTCTATCAACCCATACTTATAGTAATCATTACAACTTATTAAACAACCAGTTCATCCATTCTCTAGACTCATGTATCCTTATAACATAATTCTACTATTTCTGCCATTTACATTGATATTTAGCTATCAATCCATGTTAACATATTCAAACTCTTGTAGGAGTCTAGAAATTTCATGGCATACTTATTCTATTGTAAGTAAAAATGTTTAATTTTTTGTTGTAAATAAGTTTAGAAACAATATTTGACTTGTAGTACTTCTTCTCAAGAAGCTTGTGTAGCCAATAACCAAAATTTAATGCAAAAATACATTCCAACATGCTCATCTTAGCCTCAGACAAATAAACCTTATGGTTTCTATTTGGACAATGTAAGCCTAGAGTTTGAACTCTACTCTGATACCACTTTGTAACACACTCAAACTCCTAAACCTCATTAGCTTGGTGGGGTGTACAAATTTCTTATTTTCTTTTCTCTACACTACATTTCTTAACCATGCCTCTAAATCCAATTTTGAGCACATAAGTCAGTTCTTCTCACCAAGATATTTTCAACAACTATCATTATGCTCAAATTTGAACTTAGGATCAAACGTTAAGGCCTCCTAAAGTTTTGGGTTTTTTTTTCCAAAACCTCGTTACTTCCATGTGGTGCTCACATGGACCCTTGCCACCTATACCATCCAACATCACATTACCTGGGAAATGACAAGTTGAGACATGTAATCCTCTGATGTGGCCTGTATTGGGCCAATAGATAACATTCATACCTTACATGTTATCAAGCAGAACCCGAGGGTGAACCCATACCCAACCGAGCACCAATATCTGGTGGATCCCCCCTCACCAACAACTGACACAAAAAAAGGTTTCCCAGTTGTCAGTTAACCCGTTATTCGGCACCACAAAACTTAATACAAATGAAACCCTTTTCCCATTAGGCATCGGGGCCCCAGGGAATCCATAAATTTGATACTAACAAAAACTTCTTGGTTTTCAGGTGCCTAAAACCTTAACCCAATCGAGAACCTTACCCCACCAGGAATTAAGCCCAGTGAACTCCATAGAATAATGATTATCAAATGAAAGAGTTGAGTGTCCAATTAGCACCGGAGACACATATATTTGACATGGAATTACACCTCGTAACTTGGTCAGACACCAGACCAATGTGGCATGATGTCATGATATGACATGTGGTGGTTGATTTGGTAGGTATGTATGTATATGATGATGTGGTATGACACATGGACTACCATGGAAGCCTTCTATATTGATAGGGATGCTAACATGTTTAAATTACTAAGACAACTGAGACTTGGGGGGGGTGAATCAGTTGTTATTGTGCTTAAACAATTTTAAGTCTATTAAAACATTCTTAATCTTTCTTCAATTGATCATAAATATTATACAACATATGGAAAACGTAAATAATGAGCATCAGTCACACATAAGATATACACAAAGACATATTTTCACGAGGAAACCCATAAAGGGAGAAAACCTCTTCTTCTTTGAAATGATAGGTAGTCTTTTAAGTTCTATACATCATCTATAATTGAGCACCAACTCAATGTGAGGCTACTACCTCTGTTTTACAAGCTCCAAATTGTTTGAGAGCACCAACTCTTTGGTTTCTCTATCACCCACTAGAAGCACCAACTCCCTGAGTGTTCCAGCACCAACTAGATGGAAGCACCTACTTCCACTTATACAAACACCAACTTATTTGAGAGCACGAACTCTCTAGTTTCTCTAGCACACACTAGAAGGAAGCACCAACTCCCTAAGTGTTCCAGCACCAACTTCCAGTTACACAGGCTCCAACCTATATAACAGAGAACACTTGTTCTCCCTTGCACCACCCTGCCACCCTGGTTTCTCTGGATGCAACGAGATGGAAGATACAACTCCCTATGTTCAAGCACCCACTTGAACCTCTGAGGAAAACAGTCCTCCCTAGCACCTCCCAACCACCCTAAAATATAAAACTTTGCGTTCTGTGAATTTATTACAGTGATTCAATAGTTTTCATTTTCTTACCAGGCTTATCATTGTTCAGCTATGCCGCTCTGCTCTGCCTTCTTCAATGTCTCCCTTCTTGCATCCTCTTCAACTTTTTGATCTTATCCTCTGTCTCAACATGCACACCTTGGATTTATCTTATTTTCACAAATATGCATCTTTGATATGTGCACTTTCTGCTGTCTTCCACTATTCTATTATATTCATCTTTTGTTCCTCATCTCTGTGTTTTCTTTCCACTGCACATACTGTAATTTTACCTTTTTACGGTTCAATTCATTTTTCACTCGGTACAACCACCCGTGCACAGTCACAACATATATCCTTTATCCACTTCCTCTTGGGTTACACCTTGAATCTTCTTGGGGAAAAATGCCTCAACAAGTAAATCACCAACCATCCAAGAACCATGATTTAGTTATGCTAACTGAATCATAACTGAATAGTTAATCATAAAGATCAACAATATCCCTTCGATCAGATGCTTAAATAATCAACACCATTGGATTAAATAAGTAGGGTCTTGCGTTTATTTCTCCATTTCGCATTTTGTCATTTTGACATGCCTGTGGTGAAGAGTCTCAACTCTTCATGTTACAATTTCCAAAAAGGATCTTAGCTTGGTGTTAGCACCTCCCTTTCACATGACAACTAATGGTGACCACAGCCTACACCAAAAGGTGTTTTTTGCATTTCGACATTTTGACATTTAGACATTCCTGTGGTGAAGTGTTTCAACACTCCAACTCCCGGTATCCAAAACCTACACCAAAAGGTGTTTTTCTCATTTCGGCATTTTGACATTTTGACATTCCTGTGGTGAGGTGTTTCTACACTCCAACTCTCGGTATCCGAAACTCTGAAATGGAGTCAGATCAATGGTCCAGTATTTTGGTGTTTCACATTTCAGCGTTTCGACATTTCTATGATGAAGTGTTTCGACACTTCCAACTCCCGGTATATGAAACTCCGAAATGGAGTCAGATCAACAGTCTGGTATTTCGACGTTTCTCATTTCAGTGTTTCGACATTTTTGTGATGAAGTGTTTCAACACTTCCAACTCCCAGTATCCTAAACTCCGAATTAGAGTTTAGCTTTTGATACCCAAAATGATTTTATCTTCTAATCTTGCCATCTGATCATCATTGTGCTGCTGGTCGTGATCTTTGCCATCAATGACAAACACACATACTCTTCCTCTATCTGAAAACATGCCAACAATATCCGCCTTTGGAATTGATGGCAACCCCTTGAAGAACATCCAATTATACCACTGTAGCATCTTTGAAATTACTACACTTTGTCCCCCTTTGACATTAATGTCAAAGAAGAGACACACTCCCCCTGAGCTATTGCAGTACATACTCCCCCTGTCAACTATGAGCAACTTAGAAATACAACAGATATTCGATAAGTACTCCCCCTAACCAAGTGAACAGGTTAGACGAAATAAGTTATAACCCCCAACTTTTGATGAAGATATCCAAAAGAGGTCGTTGCTAATGGCTTAGTAAAGATATCAACTATCTGTTCTGTGGAAGGAATATAATTCACCTGAAAAATTCTGTTTGTAACTTGTTCACTGAGAAAATGGTATTTTATTGGTATGTGGTTAGATTTTGAATGAAGTACAGGATTCTTAGAGAAATTGATGGCACTGGTGTTATCACAGTGAAGTGGAATGGGATAAGTGTAAGTTACCTTGAAATCTACAAGAGTTTGTATCATCCATAAAATCTAAGTGCAACAAGTAGCAGAAGCAATGTACTCTACTTATGTAGTTGATAAGGAAATAGATAGTTTCTTTTTACTAAGCCATGCTACTAATGAGTCACCCAGGAAGAATGCTCCTCCACTGGTGCTTTTTCTCTCATCAACACAGTTTGCCCAATCTGCATCTGAATAAGAACTTAACTGAAAATTCTGATTTCTGGGATACCACAGACCATAAGTCATTGTTCCCTTCAAGTATTTGAATATCCTTGTGACAACTACCAAATGACTTTTTTTAGGAGTTGATTGATAATGACCTACCATTCCAATAGCTTGCATTATATCAGGACAAGATGTCGTGATGTACAGAAGACTTCCTATCATTGATTGGTATGTCCTTTGATCAATATTGGGTGACATATCATCTTTACTGAGCTTGAAACCAACCACCATAGGTGGACTAACAGGAGAGGAATCTTCCATCTGAAATTTCTTCAACATCTCTTTCAAATACTTTTCTTGAGATATAAAAATTCCTCCAGAAATCTGTTTTACTTGTAAGCCAAGAGAATATGATAGTTCTCCTATCAAAGACATCTCAAACTCTATTTGCATAGAGTTAGAAAATCACTGGACAGATGATTCATTAGTACAACAAAAAATAATATCATCTACATAAACCAAAACAACTAGTAAATTATCACCTTCAGACTTAATGTAGAGATTGTTGTCAACAATACCTTTCTTGAACCCTTTGTCTTGTAAAAGTTTGTCCAATCTATAATACCAAGCTCGTGGTGCTTGTTTCAGTCCATGTAAGGCCTTCTTTAGCTTGCAAACATAATTAGGATTATCTGTCAATGATAATCCTTTAGGTTGCTCCATATACACTTCTTCCTCTAGATCTCCATTCAGAAAAGCTGACTTAACATCCATCTGATACACTTTAAATTTCTTATGGCATGAATATGCAAGGAACATTCTGATGGCCTCCAATCTTGCCGCTCGTGCAAAAGTTTCATCAAAGTCCTAATATTCAACTTGTGCATACCCTTTACAGACCAATCTGGCTTTATTTCTAACAACTTGTCCTTTTTCATTCATTTTATTTTTGAACACCCATTTGGAACTTATTACAATCTTATCTTCAGGTCTAGGGAAAAGCTCCCAAGTATTGTCCTTCTCAATCTAATAAAGATCTTCATTCATTTCTCTAATCCAATCATCATACTGGATGGCTTCATCAAAAATTTTAGGTTCAATCATAGATAAAAAAACAACATGAGATTGTTCTGAGTCTTTAATCAATTTCCTTCTTATTTGAACTCCTTTATTTATATCTCCAATTATCTTATTTTCAGGATGATTCTTTCTAACAATTTTGAGAGGTGATTTTGCTTCTTTTTGCTGATTCATGTTAGCCTGAGTATTCGTATCTTCATCTGATTCAGATTCTTCCCTTTCTGATCCTTGGACCTGTTCATCTTCATCTTCATCTTCAACTATATATTTTGTGCTTGGTTCAACACTGCTTACATTTCTGATCGGGATTTCTTCATCAACTTTTATGTCTATACAATCAACCATTTTATGCAGTCTTTTATTGTAACATTTATACCCTTTATTGTTTGTAGCATAACCCAAGAAGATACCTTCATCATCCCTACCATCATATTTGCCAATATTTTCATCATTGTTCTTGATATAACATTTACTCCCAAAGAATTTAAAATGCTTGATTGAAGCAGGTCTTCCAAACCATAGTTCATAAGGAGTATTGTCACTGTGTGGCCTGAGATGAGATTTGTTAAGGATATGAATGGCTGTATGAATTGCTTCTACCCAATATGTATGAGTTATGTTCCTTTCATCCATCATTGATCTTGCCATTTGTTGTACTGATCTATTCTGCCTCTCAACAACTCCATTTTGCTGTGGAGTCCTTGGAATTGTGTACTCTATTTTGATCCCATGTTTATCATAGAAATATTTGAAGTTCCATGAACTAAACTCTCCTCCTCTATCAGACCTTACTGCCTTTAATCTTTTTCCTGTTTGATTCTCAGTCAGAGCCTTAAAAACTTTGAATTTTTCAAAGGGTTCAGATTTTTCCTTCAAAAAGGCAACCCATGTTAGTCTAGAATAATTATCAATAATCAACATAAAATAATTTTGTTTTCCTGTACCTTCTTTCCTTGATGGTCCACATAAATCCATATGTACTAACTAGAGAGGTTTTTCTATTGAAGGAAAGTTTTTAGATTTGAACTGAGTGCGAGTAAGCTTTCTTATCTGGCAGGGTTTACAAACAGATTCGTATGGCTTTGATATCTTCGGAAGATATTTTACTGCCCCATTGATTCTGAGCTTGATTATATGATCAAAATTTAGGTGTCCAAGTCTCCTATTCCACAACCAACTTTCATCATACTTGCTTAAGTGGCATTCTTCTTTTTCTTCTTTTAACACATAGACATTGTTTTCTATTCTTATCCCTTTTGCAACTAGCTATCTCGAATTCACAGATTTTATTCTACAGTCTTTAGAGGTAAAAAAAACTTCACATCCTTGGTCATAGACTTGACTGACACTAAGAATATTATGTTTCAGAACTTCTACAAACAACACATCTTGAGCTTACCCTTTTCCATTACTCAAACTTACCATTCATTTACCTTTTATTTTTCTTGGTGCATCATTTCCAAAAGTTACATTCCCTGATTTGCTTTCACTTATAGTTAGAAACATACTTTTGTCTCTAGTCATATGTTTGGAACATCCACTGTCAATATATTAGGGATTATTTTGTATTTGGGTTGATAACACTAGTCCACACTTGTCATTTGCTTTCTTCTTCCAAAGATTGACATTTTCAACAGTGGAGATCAAATCTAGCTTGTAATTCCTTAAGCGACAATTTGTAGCTTTATGTCCATAGTTATGACAGATGTAACATTCTGGTTCACTAAATAGAAGATCATAGCGATTGTTATGTTTAACCTGCATCCTTTTCCCAACCATCACATGATTTATAGTCTGAGGTTTCTTGTTGCTTGGTTGTCTCGATCTTTGTTGTGGAAGATGGTTATTCGTTGAATATCTTGATTATTCATATCTAAATCTTAAAGAACAGTTTATAGCTTTGTGACCAAAATTAGAGTAGAAAAAATAATAACCATAGAAAAAACCTTTGTACCTTGAAAAATTATGTATTCTTTGAGGAGGTCGATTTCTTTCATGCCGATAATCTCTCTGATCTATAGATTCGGTTCTGGTACTTTTTCTTTCATTCCTTCTTGGTGGCTGATTTTCTTTCTTTGTTTTTGCAGAGTGATTGTTGTCAATGTTTCAGGATTTGACAAACTTGATAGGTTTTGTATTACTTGGATGATCACTACTTGATCCTTCTTCATACCCCAATCTAGCTTTCGACTTTGGGTTTCTTTGTTGATTTAGAATGGAGGTTAATCCTTCTGAGGCTTTAATACTTGGTAGATTTTGGTGATACAATCCCTTAAACTTCTCCATTTCTTTTCTATTTTTTACTATCTCTTATCTATGGCTTCACACCTCGCTTTCTTCTCTGACAACTGTTATTTCAGTATGTCTTCTATTTTCTTTGCCTCTTTTAACTCCAATTTTAGCAGAGAAACGTTTTCATCAGGTTTTTCACCATTCATTTTAAACTGCTTCAACAACTGTTTTTGTTTTCTCTTCTTACATCTGAGTCTGTCAATTTCTTCCAAAGCACTGATTAATTCACCTTCCATATCCACCACAACTTCTTCATCATCCATTTCACCTCCTTTGTGTTCATCATCAAGATCTCCCATATCCATAAGCATAAAATCATTCACTTTGTCTTCACATGATGATTCACTATCCATGTCTTCTGAGGAATTGTCATTGCTTGCACACAAACTTTTCTTCTTACTATATTTCTTGAATTTGTACTTCTTTTCATCATTAGAGTTCTGGTCCTTTTTCTGATGGGGACACTTAGATGCAAAAAAACCTATATTACCATAGTTAAAACATTTGAAGGGAATCTTTCCTTGATATTTTCCTGATCCTTTCATTAACCTTCTCACAAATTTTTCTTCAATATCATCTAAATCTAAATCAATATTTTTGTCTTCTTTAAAAGATGCTTCTCTAGTAATGGATTTATCTTTGTTGATTGTTGTTTCATATGCAATTAAAGTTCCTAGTATTTGATTAATGGATATAGTTTTAAGATCATTTAGTTATTCTATTGCAAAGACTTTTGGATTAAATTTATCAAGAAACGATTTTAAAATCTTCTGAACTAAAATTGATTGTTCAAACTTCTCACCAAGACCCTTCATGGAATTCACAAGTTTTTCAACTCTTAAAAAATACTTGCTAACTGTTTCATCTTCATTCATCTTTAGTTGTTCAAACTTCAACCTAAATGTTTGAAGTTTGGCATCTTTTACTTTCTCCTTTCCTTCATAGTTGCTAATAAGTTTATCCCACATTTCTTTGGCAGTTTGAATATGCATCACCTTTTCAAACTCGGCTTCTGCAAGTCCATTCAAGATAGCATTCATTCCCTTAGAATTAAAGCTAAATTCTAACTTATCGTCCTTGGAAGCTAGCACAACAGGATTTATGTATCCAGTCTCTACTACATCCCAAACATCAACACCTAAGGCCATTAGGTATGTCTCATTCTAACCTTCCAAAAGGAAAACTTTGTTCCATCAAACAAAGGAGGCTTACTGGTTGAAGTCCCTTCATGACTTGTCATGTTTAAGCTTACATATCTACCTTTAAATAAAAGAAACCCTCTCTGATACCAATTGTTGAAATTACTAAGACAACTGAGAGGGGGGGGGG
>ML784361.1:375537-400027 GCA_009831015.1 Picea engelmannii
GTTGTTATTATGCTTAAACACCTTTAAGTCTATTAAAAAATTCTTAATATTTCTTCAAGTGATCATCAATATTATACAACATATGGACAACATAAATAATGAGCATCAGTCACACATAAGATATACACAAAGAAAAATTTTCATGAGGAAACCCATAAAGGGAGAAAACTTCTTCTTCTTCGAAATGATAGGCAGTCTTTTAAGTTCTGTACATCATCTATAATTGAGCACCAACTCAATGTGAGGCTACTACCTCCATTTTACAAGCTCCAACTTGTTTGAGAGCACCAACTCTCTGGTTTCCCTAGCACCCACTAGAAGGAAGCATCAACTCCCTGAGTGTTCTAGCATTGACTGGATGGAAGCACCTACTTCCACTTATACAAGCAATAACTTGTTTGAGAGAACCAAATCTCTGGCTTCTCTAGCACCCACTAGAAGGAAGCACCAAATCCCTGAGTTTTCCAGCACCAACTGGATGGAAGCACCAACTTCCAGTTACACGGGCTCCAACCTGTATAACAGAGAACACTTGTTCTCCCTTGCACCACCTTGACACCCTGGTTTCTCTGGCTGCAACCAGATGAAAGATACAACTCCCTGTGTTCAAGAACCCACTTGAACCTCTGAGGAAAACAGTCCTCCCTAGCACCTCCCAACCACCCTAAAATATAAAACTTTGCTTTCTGTGAATTTATTACAGTGATTCAAAAGTTTTCATTTGCTTACCAGGCTTATCACTATTCAACTATGCCACTCTACTCTGCCTTCTTCAGTGTCTCCCTTCTTGCATCCTCTTCAACTTTCTGATCTTATCCTTTGTCTCAGCATGCACACATTGGATTTATCTTCTTCTCAAAGATATGCATCTTTGATATGTGCACTTTATTCTCTCTTCCACTATTCTATTATATTCAGCTTCTAGTCCTCATCTTTGTGTTTTCTTTCCAATGGGCATACTGTAATTTTACCTTTCTATGGTTCAATTCATTTTTCACTCGACACAGCCACCTGTGCACAGTCATAATGTATATCTTTTATCTACTTCCTCTTGGGTTACACCTCGAATCTTCTTGGGAAAAAACGCCTCAGCAACTGAATCACCAACCATCCAAGAAGCATGATTTAGTTCTGCTAACTGAATCGTAACTGAACAGTTAATCATAAATATCAACAATATCCCTTTGATCATATGCTCAAATAACCAACACCGTTGGATTAAATCTGCAGGGTCTTGCATTTATTTCAACATTTCGTCATTCCTGTAGTGAAGAGTCTTGACTCTTCATGTTACGATCGCCGAAAAAGAGATTAGCTTGGTTTTAGCTCCTTCCTCTCACATGACCATTGATGGTGACCACAGCCTACACCAAAAGGTGTTTTTCGTATTTCGACATTTCGACATTCCTGTGGTGAAGTGTTTCGACACTCCAACTCTCGGTATCCGAAACCTACACCAAAAGGTGTTTTTCACATTTCGACATTTCAGAATTTTGTCATTCCTGTGGTGAGGTGTTTCAACACTCCAACTCCTGGTATCTAAAACTATGAAATGGAGTCAGATCAATGGTTTGGTATTTCAGCGTTTCATTTTTTGGCATTTCTATGATGAAGTGTTTCGACACTTCCAACTCCCGGTATCCGAAACTTCAAAATGGAGTCAGATCAACGGTCTGGTATTTCGGCGTTTCACATTTCAACGTTTCGGCATTTTTGTGATTAAGTGTTTCGACACTTCCAACTCCTGGTATCCGAAACTCCGAAATAGAGTTTAGCTTCTGATACCTGAAATGGAGTTTAGCTTCTGATCTTGCCATGCGATCATCGTTGTGTTGCTGGTCATGATCTTTGCCATCAATGAAAAACACACATACTCTACCTCTGTCTGAAAACATGCCAACATGACATGGCACTACCCCATGGTAGCTAACATCACAATGTTACCACACTCAATATAGAACCTTGCACCAGAACCGTGATTCCACCAGGGTTTGAGGGAACCATCATCCTCAAAAAGGCCTTCGACACATCCTTATAGTGCTTCAATTATCTAGTGGTATGTTTATCTCGAACCTACTCACCTTCGATCCATACCCTTCAATGACTATGGAATGGTAAGGATTTATCCTCCCCTCCAATATAACAACTAGGGATACCCCCATTGGTCACAATATTCCCAAGGTCCTTTGAGTTTGATCCAATAAAGTGTTAACACTTTTCTACCACTAGGAGGGGTTAGACACTGGCAACACATGGCATGACATGTTAGAAAGATGTCATAATCTCTCTCTCTCTCTCTCTCTCTCTCTCTCTCTCTCTCTCTCTTGTTTACAAGCATAAACGGGTGGAACCCCTCCCCACCAACATCCAGGATCAATTTAAACAATGCCAAGATAAGTAGTACATCCGGATTTCTAGTTATCCAATTATCCAATGAACCTATTAACTTCACTTCTTGCACATAATTTGTAATAGCCCAGACTATTAGAGAGGTATGGAAAAGTTAAGGCCACTCTCCTTCACACAACAACTAGTTTTAAACCCTTACCTCAACAATACCCAAGGCCTCCACTAGGTTTATCAGAATCCCTACCAACATCAAGCTCGTGGCCCTCTCAACTCAGGTCGGGTTTTGGGGTTTCTCAAACCATTCATGCAAAAAATATTTCTCTAAAACTCATGTATGTATTCTCCACACATCATTTCTCCCACAATTGTCAACAATATTTTCTCATTCCTGTCTCCTCCATTGTTCAATATAGTCTTCCTCAACATGCACCCGTGATTTGTCTTCTTCTGTGCATCCCCTCGTGCACCCATCATTTCCTCCTCTCAAACTTTCTAAAGTTCTCTCCCATTCAATTGGGTGGTCCAAAATTTTCCATGGATGTATCGGTCTATTACTTCTATGCAATTATGAAGGAGGCACTAGTCCAACTACCCAACCATTCACCATTTAATAATTGGCTCCTTGGGTTTTGGAGGAAGGGGAAGGAATATCAGGTTATTAACAAAAATTAAATCACTGAGGTGGCTCAGTTCCCTTACAAATATTGATTCCCCTCTATTCCCCCTCACTAATCCCTCTACTATTATCATGGCTAGTACTTGTGCTCCACCCTTCAGTAAGATGGTTTGATTTTTTCTTGTATTAAACAATATACATTACAATGTTCACAAGCCACAGCATGGAAATTTTATCTCGATGCTGAGATAAACCATTGTTAATCTAAATTAATTACAAATTAATTAGAGGATTAAAAATGGGGCATTACAACATGGACTTGTATTAGTCCACAAGTGTGATTACATATTTGCTTCTCATGCACAATTATTTGCTAATATAAACCAAACTAGTAGTAGAAATAAACATTTTGACTTAAAAATTTTAGTTAACAATTTAGAATATAAGTTGGTAGGTGAGCTTAATGAGCACTCCATAAAATTCAAGGCTAACCAAACTCTTTCATGTATCAAACTCACCCCATGACTTGGCCTTGGATTCAATGAAATCAAACTCACCCAATGACTTGGCCTTGGATTCCAGGAAAATACTACATTAACATTGTTATTCCAAATCACAATGGTTTCATATGACCATTCTCAGAATAATGTGGAAATAAATTCAAGGATGACTGCTATCACATTTTGTAAACTTAATCCACATGGATATTGGTGGCCACCCACCTATTAAATTGTCTCAAAGAACAATTTCATTTTGGCATTTTTTTACAGTTTTTTGGGTCCCAAATATCTCGAGTCGTTTTGAGGCGCTAAATGACATTTTTTTGGGATTAGTAGCACTTGAAATGTAGCCGGAGGTGTTGATGTTTGGAAAAAATTGGGAAGACATTCTTCCACACACACACACACACACACACATATATATATGACATGATATTTATAAGGTATATATATATAATAAATAATTAGTTATTTATTATCCAAGGGACACATCCTTTCATGGATGGTCACCATATGTTCTCTATATATAGAACACTCATAATTGTAATAAAATATCAATCATATATTCAATATTCAATATCATCTCATACAAAAATTCCACATGGTATCAGAGTAGTAATGGGATTGACTCCCTCACGGGAGGGCCTGGGAAAATGAGAGATACCTTACGTTTTGTGAAGAGTTTTGGTTTGTGCATGAAAAGAAGAGGCTACATGCATATATAGAGAAGGATGTATATAGTGCAGTAAGTGATGTCCATATATAGATGTTTTTTCCATCATTGCAATAGTGGACATACTATGCTAGAGTGTTGACATAAGCTTAGGCACTAGAGAGAAATCCTCATGGGAAAGGTGTATTTGTTGCTACACAGATCACCCACTAAGAGTTGTAAGATAAATCATATGCATACAAATGTGTGTTGATTGTGATGCTAGTGATATTCAAAGAGGAGGATACAATTGTTGTTCTCAGGGAAATGGAAGGGAAATCAATAGAATAAGAAACTTGTAGATTTGAGCTTGAAAATCTCGTGGACTATCTTTTCGCTCTCTCTTTTGAAGGAAACAACTAGCCATTCTATTTATTCAAAAATTATGAAAATTGGCCACATGTTTTAATCACAGGGAATTCCATAACCCTAGAATTATTTCTGCGTAGCTATAGATTGTTGGTTGGAGACGTTAACATCGTAATTGTGGCACTCCACATAAAAAATCCTTCCCCTGAAATTTGTCATTCCATGGCCAAATCTGTCAGGGTGGTATGATGCAATTCCCCGATGTATTCCATGTACATTGTTGAGGAGAGAGTGCACCATATGTTGAATCTACTTTCTCTTTTTCAGAATCTCACATGGGTCTTGGAACTTCATTTGATTCTTGAAAGAAAGGGGATACATCCCTCTCTCTCTATATATGAGACAACTAATTATCATATGGATTATAGGGATTTGAAAGATCTTGGTAGAATATTGCAAAGCCATGAAGCACACATCCATTTAAATAGGGCCTCTCTCTTCAATCTTGTTGGCAAAATACAGGAAATTGAAAATCAAATTGTAAAGAAAATGATAGATAATATGATTACTGAAAGTTGTGGAAACTACTGAAAGTTGCAAGTATAATATGTACCAAGTTGAAGCACACGAGATGTGTTTCCATTAGAGGAGGAGCTATTAGACTTCAATACATTTATACTGATGAAAAAAATGTAGACATTCTGACCAAGCCATTGTCCAAAGAAAAGTTTTTGTACTTTCGGGACAAGCTTGGTGTGGTAGAGAATGTCTCCCTCACTAAGAGGGAGTGTTGATGTTTGAGGCATCATCATGGGACATTCTCCTTGGAGGGTCCTCTGTGGAATATTAGGGGAGAATGTGGAACTCATCATAACATGCCTCATATGGTCAAATGAAGGAACCAAGACATTGGTTTCACAAGGAAACCTCGATATGTCTTGGGGGACATGGGTTCCATGAGGGAACCTTGATGTGTCCTAGAGATGTTTTAGGAAACATCATGAGACATTCTCCTTGGAGGGTCCTTTGTCGAATAGTAGGTGGGAATGTATAATTCATCCTAATGTATCTCAAATGGTCAAATGAAGGAACCAAGACATTGGTTTCATGAGGAAACCTTGGTATTTCGTGGGGGATATTAGTTCCATGAGGGAACCTCGATGTGTCCTAGAGATGTTTGAGGCAACATCATGAGACATTATCCTTGGAGGGTCCTATATGGACTAGAAGGGGGAATGTTGATTTGATCCTTATGTGCCTCATATGGTCGGAGGAAGGAACCTAGACATTGGTTTCACGAGGAAACCTCGATATGTGTTGGGGGGCATTGGTTCCATGAGGGAACCTCGATGTGTTCTAGAGATGTTTGAGGAAACATCACGAGACATTCTCTCCTGAGGTTCCTATATGGACTAATATGAGGGAATGTGGAATTCATCCTCACATGCCTCCAATGGTCAGATGAAGGAACCAAGACATTGGTTTCACGAGGAAACCTCGATCTGTCTTGTGAGAAATTGTTTATGTGAGGGAACCTCGATATGTCTTAGACATTGGTTTCCTTATACTTCAGGGACAAGTTGGGGCTTGTGGATATTACTACTTTGGTTGAGAGGCAATGCTGATATTATTTAATTGTGGATAGTTAGTGTGTTGTTGGAATGACATTATCCCTCTGAAGAATGGTCCAGTTTGGAGAGGTTGTTGATATATCATCGGTTGACATTTTTTGTGGAAAATGGTCCAGGACTAACATTCTCTTGTGGCATAGATGATGAACTGATCATGATGAATGGTACACCCCCTATGGCACAGATGGTGACCAGATTAGGGAGGTTGGTACAAGAATGACATTTTCTCTATGGTGCATATGGTGACCTAATTAGAGAAAAATGTCCAGGACTGACATTCTTCTATGACACAGGTAGTGACCTGATTAGAAGAATGGTCCATGTATCCCATGACATGGATTTAAACATTTGGAAGGATTGAAATTATTCTTGTGGAATATATGGTGACCTAATCAAGAAGAATGGTCCTTTTAGTTGTGTAACACTATGTTGAGTGTGTGACAACTGCGGGACACATTCATAGTCATGAGACTATGGAAGAGACTATGTGTCTTTGGACAATAGTTGTGTACTACTATGGATCAACACAATCATTTTCTATTAGATGGCATTGTAGTAGTTGTATGCTACTAGCTTATTTTCATGGAAACTATTAGATCACTTGGAGAAATTGTGTGCTACTTGATCACAGATACTGTGGCGGATGATTGGAGCTACCATTGGCATGATAAAGAATGTCTCCCTTATTGATAGGGAGTGTTGATGTTTGGAAAAAGTTGGGAATACATTCTTCCAAATNATATATATATATATATATATATATATATATATATATATATATATATATATATATATATATATATATATATATATATATATATCATATGACATGATATTTATAATACAAGGTATAAATACATATATTAAATGAGTAGTTATTTATTATCCAAGGGACACATCCTTTCATGGATGGTCACCATATGTTCTCTATATATGGAACAATCATCATTGTAATAATATATCAATCGTATATAGAATATACAATATCATCTCATACAAATTCTAGGATGAACGTAATATGTACTCATCGACTATACCTTTCCAAAAATGTATCAAGCGCCCCAAACAAAGATCATATATAAAATTTACACCCTTGGGAAGTTGACGTATCAACTACATCCATTAGGACCCACAATCCTTTTGGTGTTTCATCTATCTAGGTTAGGGTTTTAGATGTTTATGGTTTTCTCATTTATGTTTTATGTTAAAAAGGCCTTTGGAGTCTCATTGTACTCAACTTTTTTCGAATGACCATAACTGTCAGATCTCTTCTCAGAGATAAGCTGTCACCATTCAAGAAAGATTGTTTTAGTTTTAATTTGTATAGTTTCAACATGTTCTCTTTACTAATAGAAGTCAAGTTTTATTGTATCTCTGTGTATTCTTTTCTATACATTTGTATTTCATTTTGTTCCATTTATAAATCTGGATCAGTGGTATCATATTGGTCTACTCTTTATTTGTTTCTATGTGCATGTCCCCAATGAGGTTAGGGAACAAGGAGTTGGGAATCAAAGTAGTTGAGGCCCTGCAAGACTCTCCCTACCGATCATGATGACCATCCATGGAGGAATAAAAGAGAGATGATGGAGTAGGATATCCTTTTAAATTTTTTCTCAAGGAATCACTTGCATGACAAAGGAACGAGATGATGGATAAATTTGCACATATCCTTCAACAATTTCCAACAGGAGACACATATTCATTAAGAAACCACTTTGGAGGCACCTCCCCCTTAAAGTTACAAGTCCGTTTTTATATCCCCTTATTTGAAGGCCAGATAGATGCATATTTTGTAGATAAATGGTTGAATCTGCTGGAAGGGTATTTTTCAGTCCATAATTTTTCCAATAGAGAAAATATTACCTTTGCGCTCCTTACAGTTGTCCCCCATGTCAAGGATTGGTCGGAGACTTACTGTGAGAAAAAGGAAACTAAGGAATCTACAATATTTTTGGTTGCACCTGCTTGGGATTCTTTCAGGAATGTTATTAAGGAACAATACTCCCTTTTTGGAGGCTATGATGACCAATATACAAAATGGACCACACTGTGACAGGAAAGGGATGAGACAGTACCAGATTTCACAAATATCTTCCATACCTTGTGCACCAAGCTAGGTATCAAAGACTCTGAATGACATCTGGTTCTCAAGTTCTACAATTGTCTGCATAGATATATCCAAACATAAATATAGTTTCTGGACATCTCATCATTGGGAATGACTTATCGATATGTTGTCAAAATTGAGCATAAATTTAAACAAAAGAAGCGGGAGTTTGGATTTGCAAATTCCTCACAACAGAAGCAGGTGGACAATATCATGGAAGAGTACAAAGACATCTTTTCCTCACTCACTGGGGTACCGTTGCGCTATCAGGTCAAGCATTCAATTGATATAACCCTTATTTTACCTATACCTAATGGGCCATTCTATCGCTGCTCTCTGATGGAAAATGAGGAAATCAAACGACATATCCAAGAGTTGCTTCAAAAAGGGAACATCTGACCCAAATCCTCACCCTGCGAGACCCCAATTGTACTCATTCTAAAGAAATATGGGAATTGGCGACTCTTCATTGATTACAAGGCCCTAAAAAAAAGCACAACCAGGAACTAGTACCCAATTCCACGAATTGATGACCTTCTTGACCAGCTCAAGGGAGCCAAGTTTTTCAATAACATTGACCTGAAGTATGGCTCCCACCAAGTCCTAATAGAACAAACTGATGTATGGAAGACTGCTTTAAAGTACAAAGAAGGTCTTTTCAAATGGATATTCATGCCCTTTGGTTTAACAAATGATCTAGAAAATTTCATGAGATTGATGGATGATATATTGCGCTCTTTCACCAATTCTTTTGTGGTGGTATATCTAGATGATATCCTCATCTTCAACAAGAATTGAGAATAACACTTGCAACATATTTAGTAGTTCCTTCACACTCTGTGACAACACAAGCTATAAGCTAACTTGGAAAAATGTTCCTTCAACATGAACAAGGTCCAATACCTAGGCTACATTGTTGATGAGCATGGTGTGCATGTGGATCCATCCAAGATCAAATTCATTTGTGACTAGCCAACCCCGAACACGCTAATGGAGCTTCGAAGTTTCTTAGGACTTGCCAACTTTTATTGCAGGTTCATGTTGGGATTCTCCCATATTACATGGGCCCTCATCCAAGTGACCAATGGTGGTGACAAGGAAAATTTCGTGTGGGGAAAGTCACAACCACAAGTGTTTGATGATCTGAAAAATTACGTGTGCTCAACCCTAGTACTCTCCTTATTCTATCTGCATCAACCTTTTGATATTGAGACTGATGCGTCAGACTATGTCATGGGAATAGTTCTCACTCAACATGGTCATTTAGTGGAAAATCATAGTGAAACACTATCATATGTCATCCATAAGTACCCCACCTATGACAAAGAAATGTATTCCATTGTACAAGCCTACCAACAATGGAAGCGCTACATTCTCAGGAAGGAGACAATCATCCACATTGATCACAAGCCTCTGTAGTCCATGCAGACACAAGGAAACTTGTGGAACAACCACCATCCAAAGTGGTCCAAATAATTGCAACAATTCCATATCAACATCAAGTATAAGACAAGGAGCACCAATCATATAGCTTAATGCCTCAGTCTATCTCTAGTTCCAGCCTTGACCACGGTGCTCAACTCCCACTGACATCAGGCCTTTGGATGGCCCCAAATCTATGAGAGCAATCCTAAATTCACTACCACTTACCATAAGTTGGGTGATGGCATGCCCATCACTAAATTTTATCTTCAAGAAGCGTTGTTATTCCATATGGGCTACCTCTGTGTTCCTTCAAGTGAACATGCAAAGATGATTTGGGAAGCTCACTACAGTTGGATGGCAGGACATTTTGGCATAGCAAAGACCATGGCATTACTATAGAATCATTTCTATTGATTGAAATTGTGCCAGGAATTCAACAAGTATATCAGGTCATGCACTTCCTATGCCATTGCTAAACCAACCAATAAGAATAAAGGCATGCACACTACTTTACCTACTCCTACAGGCCATGGGAATTCATCTCAATGGACTACATTTCAGACCTTCCTTCAACCAAATAGGGAAATGACTTTGTTTCTGTGGTGCTTGATTGGTTTTCTAAGATGGACATCCTAATAGCCTACAAAAAGAATATCATAGAAGAGGCCACCACCAAGCTCTTCTTCGAACATGTATGGGTACAATTCAGGATACCACATACCATCATATCATATCAGGACATCAGATTCCTAAGCACATTCTGGTCCAACCTCTGGTCATTGTTGGACAACAATATCACCAAATCCATGTCCTTCCACCCCCAAAATCATGGCCAGATATAGGTCATCAATAGAATGATCCTACATATCTTTCACATGTAAAATCCAAATATTTGCGCACATGAGATTAGAGTGTCCCCAATGTTCAACAAAAATAAAACAGATACCTTCATAGCTTGAACGAACATAGTCCCTTTCAGGTGGGGTTGGGATTTCAACCATTAGGTCCCATTCATTTCGTGATGCCCCTTGCATCCACACAGACATAATCATCCCATGCTCAATTTAAGGTTGCAAAATCCACCAAGTTTATCGAATGGATTCAACACATCTAGAAACATGTCCATGATATTTTATAGAAATCCAATGCTAAGTACAAACAATGCCATGATCAACATTGGGTGCCACACAAGTTTTGGGTGGAAAACAAGGTCTGGTTGCATTTGCAAAAAAAGAACCTTACAAGACCCCCTCGAAAGCTTCATCCACTTTGATATGAACCTTACACCATCACCAAGGTTTTGGGTGAAAACACTTTTTATTACACCATAAAATCAGATATACTCATATTAAGGGTACTCGCCAACAAAGGATCCATCTTTATCGGGTTGTTAGAGCAAGGAATCTCTTGCACCAAGGCAACTGGATCACCTGAGTCCAGGTTCAATAGAAGTTTCCCCATACGATGGGGGAACTCAATGAATTGGATGTCATTTCTTCCTCAGGGGGGGGATGATCCAAGTGGATATTAGTGGTCACCCACCTATTCCACTAGCTAAAAGAACAATTTCCTTTTTTACAGTTTTTCAGGTTCCAAATTTTGGGGGCTTTTTGAGACCCTAAACGACATTTTTAGGGATCAAAAATACCTAACATATAACCAAATGAACATGTTAGTCTGAATATAATATGTACTCCTCATCTATACCTTTCTGAAAATGCATCAAGCACCCTGAATGGAGATCGTATGCAAAAGTTATGTCCTCAGGAAGTTGATGTATCAACTACCTCCTTCGAGGCCCCCAAACCTTTTGATGTTTTATCTCACGGGGTTAGGGTTTTGGATGTTTAGGGTTTTCTAATTTATGTTTTATGTAAAAAATTATTTTGGAGCCTCATTGTACTCAGATTCTTGCAAATGATTCTAGTTGTCACATCTGTTCTCAGAGATAAGATGTTAGCATTCGAGCAAATTTATTTCAGTCTACATTTTTACAGTTTCAACAAGTTCTCTTTATTAATAAAAGTTCTTTGTTATACATCTGAATTTCATTTCGTTCCATTTATAAATCATGATAAAAAATCATAATAATTTTACCAATACATTCATAATTTCATAATGTTGTGATTATTAAGTCATAATTCATTGATCGTTTTACAACAAATCACAATGATATACTCATATATGCAACCAACACAATTAATCACTTTACATCACTTCCTTCCAAGTCACAAACTATCTACAAGGAAATATATACAGAATAATTGGAATGACAATTGTCAACCATCATTTCACAATCGACCAAATGCAATTTCAAGATTAACTTCGTGAGAAATTCATGAGGAATAGCTAACAAACATCAACAACGATTTAGTTATGGTAGAAAATAAATATAAACACTTCGTATGATGTCCATACCTTAACTACAAATCATGAGACAAACATGTTCATTTCTCATTCAACTATCACCTTCCCAAACTTATTAACTATATTCAAATCCACATTATATAAATTCCATTTTAATACATGTAACATTACATATTCAACCTCAAATAACACAAATAGATGTGGATTTTTCAAGAGTTAAAAAAAATTATAATAATATTTTAAAATTTTCATATTAAATATTATGTAACTAAAACACAGTGAGCTTGAAATTTTCAAGATGGTGGTGTTATCTTTTTATCTCGGGAGGTACTCTGCATGTTTTGTCTTGTATGCAGATGTTACCTTATGTTGACACTACTAGGCACTTAACTTTGTAATGGGTTTTTATAAAGTTGTAAAGTGGTTCTTTTATTAAAGTGACTTTTTAATAAAGTGTACCTTGTAATTTTAAAGTGACTTTATTTCATAAAGTGCGCTTATATAATAAAGTGAAATGTAGTTTAATATTTTAAGTCATTTATTTTTGGAGGGAAGGAATCACGGCCCTTGATATTCAAAAGGAAAGATTAGATCTTGGATTTTGGATTTAGGGTTGGGGAAGGTGAAAAGACACTTTGGAAGGAAAATGTCATTTTCATATTTATAAAAGAATTCATTGGGTAGTGTGCAAGACAAGAGGAGAAGATTGAGAAGGAATTTCTAGGTAATCTTAAGAAAAGAAAGAGGGCAACAAAGATGACACGTTTCCCAAGAGTTTTTGGGCACAAATCCCAAGAGGATTTTTTTTTTTTATGGGTGCCGAGTTTTATGTTGTTAGAGAGGCCATACTGTATGGATCTATACAGTCTGTACAATCTGTACAACAAAGTGGGAGGGCATGAAAATCGAGGCAACTTGCTACACAGATTTTGAGGCAACCATTTCATCATCTTTTGTTGGTGAAGGGGGGAATTTTGTTGCTGTCCATACAAAAAATATTTTGGCATGGATTTTGAGGTGATGGAAAGGGAAAATCTATACAGTTGTACAGATTTTTTGGGCACAAAAATCGAGGCAGATTTTGGGTTAGTTTTGGTGCTGTGAGGTATTTTTCTCTTTGCTGGAAATTGTGTAATTGTTATTGATATGTAGTTTCCTAAACTTGATAATAATATCTCTCTCTCTCTCGCATTGGGTTTCCCCAAATTGGGGTTTTCCCTGACATTTGCCTAAATTTACAAGTTATTCATGGGTGATTGAATGATGTTCAATGTGTTTATTTCCACTGCATAATTACTTAGCAATGTGTATTTCTGCTTATGGTAATTTCTGAATGTGGGTTTTATACATTTCAGAGTTCATGCAAGACAATTATCTCTAGGTTGCCAAGTGTATGACAAAATATTAGCTTGCTGATTTTTTTCATTAAAATTTACATCATATCAGAGCTTGGTCTCTGAGTGACAGTGAACAATGAGATTTTTTGGCAAGGGTTGAAGGGGGGAAATTTGTGATTGTTTTCCTTGAGCTATGACACAGAATATGGATGCATGTATTATATTTGAGGTTCGGTTGGATGACATCTCTAACTATTTTCAATGGAAGGTCCGAATGTTAGTTGTTCTCAAGGAGAAAAAGATTTTGAACTATGTCAGTTCTGTTGGTTTGGTTCCCCCAACATATCTTGTTTCTTTGTATTTACATGAGGTAAAGGAGGACAAACCATAGAGGATTATTATGGATGGGGTGAAGGATCGTCTTATCCCACACTTGGATGAGAATAAGACAACCAAAGAGATGTGGGATGCACTTAAGAACTTATTTGAGGTGAAGAATGAGAACAAAATGATGACCTTGAAGGATAATCTGCATGATACTAAGATGGGCAAGGAGGAGAGTATTTCCTCTTATCTTATCCATGTAGCTCAAGTGAAAGATGAGTTGGATGTTGTTGGAGATGTCATATTATATTAAGAGTTGGTGAGGATAGCCTTGAAAGGATTCACCAAAGAATGGAAAGTATTCATGAAGTGTTTGGTGGGTCATGAGCATATTCCATATTGGAGCAGATTGTGGGACGATTTCACTCAAGAGGAGATCTAAGAAGGATCTCAAAGCATTGGATAGAATATAGATGGAGCCGATGAGAATGTTGCTCTTGCTACAAAGAGAAAGAAGAAAGAAAGTTCTGGGAGGGACTTGAGTAAATTTAGATGTTATTATTGTAACCAATTGGGGTACCTTGCTTCTCATTCTATTAAGAGGAAGAACAAGAAGGAGGAAACAAAGAGACCTGAGACTACTGCTGCAATAGCCATGCAGGACTTTGCTTCCAATTACGATAGGGAGTTTTATTTGGTTACCCTAGTTTCCAGTGTCAGTAGTGGAGGATTTGGAGGTGATATTAGATGGATTGTGGATAGTGGAGCCTCTTTCCACATGACGAGAATATGGTGAGTATTCATTAATATCAAAGAGATAGCTCCTGACCGACAAGTGGCAAATGAAGGTGGTATGGTGCGAGTTGTACATGGAGTTGGAAGGGTTAGATTCTAACTCGAGTATGGAGGATTCCTGGAGCTTGATGGAGTTCTCTTTGTTCTAGGGTTGAGGGTTAACTTGCTCTCAGTATATACCTTGGAGGATGTAGGATATTGTACATTGTTCAAGAGGGAACATGTCTTTATCTATAGGGAGGGAGAAGACCCGGTGGAATTGTAGCTGATCAGTGATCGAGTGGATAGGTTGTATATGTTGCAAGGAAAAACTTCAGTGTATGATTCAGTGTTGGATGAGGAGCATGAGGAGTCTCCTAAGACTGTGGTGGGCCTAAGGATTCATTCTTTCATTCTGAGAGAAGATAGTGAGTCTCTTTTGAGCACCGACAAAAGGCTCAGTTGGTGTGATCGAACTAATGCTCAGGGTGGAGTGGCTTCTCCAAGGAACTCAGTGTTCTAGGTAGTTGTCAAGAGAATATCTTCTAGTTCCAGTTCTTTGAAGGTGTTGATGATGGTTCCAGGTTCAGAGGGAACTCCTACTAAACACAATGTGAGGGGACCATATTATGGAGATGGAAGCGAGTACTTCCCTCGCTAAGAGGGAGTGCTATATTTTTAGTTCGGGAGGTAATCTGCATGTTTTGTGTTGTATGTGGATGTTACCTTATGTTGACACTACTAGGCGCTTAACTTTGTAATGGGTTTTTATAAAGTTGTAAAGTGGTTCTTTTATTAAAGTGACTTTTTAATAAAGTGTACCTTCTAATTTTAAAGTGACTTTATTTCATAAAGTGCACTTATGTAATAAAGTGAAATGTACTTTAATATTTTAAGTGATTTATTTTTGGAGGGAATGAATCATGGCCCTTGATCTTCAAAAGGCAAGATTATATCTTGGCCTTTGGATTTAGGGTTGGGAAGGTGAAAAGACACTTTTGAGGGAAAATGTCATTTTCAGATTTATAAAAGAATGCATTGGGTAGTGTTCAAGACAAGAGGAGGAGAGTGAGAGAGAATTTATGAGTAATATTGAGAGAGGAAAGACGGTAGAAAAGAGGGCATGTTTCCCAATATTTTTTTGGCACAAATCCCAAGATGATTTTATATTTTGTGGGTGTTGAGTTTTCTTCTATTAGAGAGGTTGTACTGTACGGATCCGTACAATAGGTTGGGAGGGCACGGAAATTGAGGCAGCTTGCTTTATGAATTTTGAGGAAGCCATTTCAACGTTTTCTGTTGGTAAAGGGGGAAGTTCTATATCTTTCCTTACAACAAATATTTTGGCACGGATTTTGAGGTGTTGGAAAGGGAAAATTCGTACAGCTGTATGGATTTTCTTGGCATGGAAATCGAGGTAAATTTTGGGATAGTTTTGTTGTTGTGAGGTACTTTTATCTTGGCTGGAAATTGTGTAATTGTTGTTGATATGTACTTTTCTAAAGCTGAATAATAAGATCGCTCTCTGTCTCTCTCTCTCATTGGGTTTCCCCACATTGGGGTTTTCCCTAGTATTTGCCTAAATTTTTGAGTTATTCATGGGTGATTGAATGTTGTTCATTGTGTTTATTTCCGTTGCATAATTACTTAGCAATGTGCATTTATGCTTATGGTAATTTCTAAATGTGGGTTTTAGACATTTCAGAGTTCATGCAAGACAATTATCTATAGGTTGCTAAGTGTATGACATAATATTAGCTTGTTGATTTTTGTCATTAAAATTTACAGGTGGAAATCCCACTCCCCATGAACTTGTTACAGGCTGGTTACAAAATTCTTTCTGACGAACCTTCCCCTTAATTCTCTAATTAGGACTCAAGTCGGGTCGATCTCTCGAACTACCAAATGTAACTAAGCAACTTCGATGATCCGTCTGGTGCATCTCATTTCTTTTTATCATATTTCCATGTTGAAGTTTTTTGATGTGTCTCATTTTTTAAGGTTCAAATTTATCTGTGTGTTTCACTCTCTTTGATTTTATGTTAATACTAAAAATACTGGTACTACAAAATAATAATAAAAAATTATTTCAAATTATCAACTTTCATTGATAAATCAAAATCTTTATTTAAAATTAGGATTTTATTTGAAATTAAATATAATTTTTAAATTATTTTGTTCCACTTGGTACATTTTCACAATGATGCGGTGGCCAATATTATAATAAAGATTTCATTTGAAATTAATTATGGTTTTTAAATTATTGTTTTCCACTTGGTACATTTTCATAATGATGAGGCGGCCACTATAATATTGCAATGTGCATAGTTCCATTGGGATTCATTTAGAAATCAATATCATAGTATTTGCATTTATATGGGGGATATATATATTTGACAATATACATGTGAGGGTTCAACTATTGAAAATTTGTCAAAATTTCTATTCAAAATTTGGGACAACGTTAAGTGATTAAATTTTTTGGGTAAAGTAAAGTAAACTATCCTAATTTTAAATCTATGAACTCTAAAGACCCAAAGCTAAATGTTTCATTGAGTAGTATGATTTGAGCAAGACAATGTGAATACAACTATTGTTTTGTACTTTTCATTCCTAGTGCATGAAAAGATTTCAATGCATTCTTTTTGGGTGAAGTAAAGTAAACAATCCTAATTTTAAATATCTGAATTATGAAGAACCAAACCTAAATGCTTCATTAAGTAGTATGATTTGAGCAAGGCAATGTGAGTACAACTATTGTTTTGTACTTTTCATTCCTAGTGAATAAGAATCTTTCAATACACTCTTGAATGTATTTTAATTTCTTAAAAATGACAAACCTAAAGGAACACATGATCATGAAAATGATTGGGATACATTTGAGACATGATTGGGATGAGTTTGAGTTTGTTAATTGTGAGAATGTCATGTTTTTAGTCCTTTTTAAGACTTAGACTTTATCAAGGTTCTTACTTTATAATTTGTCATTTATTTGGATACTTTATGGGTGGAAAATTTTGAGTTAAAGTCTTGTAAGGCCCATTTTAGAGGTAGAACTTGTTTTGGTTATTTTGGGTCTTAAAACTTCTGGAGCATGTTTGAGACATTCAATAGTTTGTTTTAGAGTAAAAAAATCATAGATGTAGTCATTAGCCTCTCAATATTGTTCTACACATCAAGAGATTTCTAACAACACAAAGATCACATCAATTGGAGTTCATGTGAGGAAGTTATGCCTCCCACAAATTGACCTATCTTGTTGACCACCATGTACTAAGTGTCATGTCATCTCCCACTACTCACACATGTGGAATTTCAAGAAGATTTTAGAGCATACAAAACCATTTAACCCCAATTGAGAGTTGAGGCATACAAAATGTTAAAACCCTCACCCTCATTCACTAATAGTATATTAGTTATGGTTAGTTTGACTTAGTGGTATGTTATATTGTTTTCATTTTATCTTCTATTTATAATAAAGGTGTTCCATTTATATAGTAATTTTGTCTTATGTATTGGATATATTGTAAATGGATGTTTCCCCTTGAATTGACTTCTTATCCATTGACTATTTATGTAACACCCCCTTTCACTCAGGGCAAGCGCTACCTCATAGAATAACAATCTCATACTTAATTCTAAATATAAGACATGCATTTAAAACAAATGAAACACATTTAAACTCAGAGTAACCATAAGAATTACTTCTATTATAAATAATCAATGGCTTTAACATTAATTTGTATGCACAACAAATTACATGATAAATATAAATACACAGACATGTAGAAAAGTAATTAAAACATCATCTGGTACTTATCTTTGAAATGGTGGTAATTCCACCAACCAGGTGTAGGCCTTCCACAAACCTCCCAGCCTTAGACCATGCTTCTCTTCAAGCTCAGCAGTGGGTCACCCCCGAGCTGGGACTAAGCTCCACCCCAAGGCAAGGAATCCTAGACTAGGCTAAGGTGACAGGGAAAACACATAGTCACAAGGAAGGAATTTTCTCCCAGGAACCTTTCATACTCACTGCCACAGACTCTCCTTCCCCACATGCCTGTTCCATTCTAGGAGTATACACCTTCTCTGTCACCTAGATAGTCCTTTGGCTGCTAACCTCCCTTTCCTTAGGTTTCAGCAACAGATCGGACCAGAAGTCTCTGAGCTCTGTGGCAGCTATAGGGTTCCTTCCAGAAGTTCTCTCCTTCCTCTGCACACTCTCTCACCTAGAGAGAGTCGCTCACAGGACCAACAACCTGTTCTTCCAACTTCACCACCTCTCTTACCTGGAGAGAGTGTTGTACTAATTGGCCAACAAGCCACATGCAGTCCAGCACTGCGTGGCCACAACAGCCAATGGGAAAAACATACACGGGCTTTCCAAACAGGCTCAATAATGACAGGATGGTCTCATTATTATGGCTTTGGGACAAAGACTCCACACACAGGCTCGATCTTCTCAGATAGAGGATGCATCAACTTTTCCAGAAATCAACATAGGCTATCCCTGAAATCCACACACAGACTTCACCCCCCGATTTCAGAATGGCACGAGGTCTCTGGCAAGGGTCGGACGGGATGTACAGTTCAAAAGATGCACGGGGACTCTTCCAGAGGTCGGACGGGTTCAAGCCTAGGCAGTCGAGGGTCTAATGGTGGAGGAACCCCCCAACATAGTTGATCTTAGATGATTTATTTGCATGTGCCTGGGTTGACACTTGTCACCCATGAAACTGCATGCATTCCATCCATTTGGAAGTTACATGTCATTCCAAAAGAACTTAGGATAAATCATATTATTCATATTCTTTTTGGAATAATATTAAAATATTATTCCCAAGCCTTAATCCCTTAGGATTATCCCCTAGGCTCAACACTTAGCCCCTCTTCCCACCTTCCAACCCCTAATCCCTTTCCCACTCTATGGAATCTTAGTCCCCCATCACTCATTCATCATAGTCAGTCTGCACATGGCGGTGTTTATATTTTATTAATGTTCTGCATTGATACATGTACACAATCAGGCTCTTGGCCTTCAACCCTTAGGCTCTTTGGCCTAACAAACACATAAGACCACCAACTTATATAAACTTGGCTCACTAGCCTATAAAACATATTTACAATTCATTTCATAAACAAGATTTACAATGGGGCTTGACCTTGGGGACATTACAATTTATCATTCTCAAGGCATGGAGTTACTTCTCCTTTATATTTTTATGCTATTTAGGGATTTTATTTCATAACATTTCGTTTAAGAGCATATGATCCTTGAGTTTGTCTCCTTCAAACGAGTCATCTTGGCATTTTCACTATAATATTTTCAAAGAAGTTTTAGATAGTGAAATTTTTGGGATCTCGAGATGACATAGTGAAGTACCTATTGTAAAATTTCATACTTTAGTTCACTATGATTTTCAAATGACATGTTGTGGAATTTGTGGTTTTTGACTACTCCTAAAATTATCCTCAAATATATATTCTGGATAAAATAGTTGTTACGTACTAGATCTATTATAATAAGAAGAAAAAAATAAATATTGCATAAATTACTAGCATAAAAACAAAATGTAGAGAACCACAACACCAAAAATGCTACCTTTATTGAGAGAAAACAATGTTCACTTGCCTGTTTGAGGGCTCAACCTCTAGCAGAGAAGCACTCTATTACAATAATTCTCAAGAGAACGATTTATGATGCCTCCTACTCTCATTTATAGAAATTCTATCTTCTAAATAGCATTATAGAGGAAGATCTTTGTAGAAGTGGAAGCTTCTATCAGGTCTTCTTACATTGACTTGTTCACATTTATTAAATAGGACTTATTAACAAATGCCATCCTTTATTACATGAAAAACATATTATTCTACCTACATGAGGGGTTAGGGAGGTTAGGTCCCTAAAATACCCTCCCCCTTGAAGAACAACCTTGTTCTCAAGGCTTGAGATGATAAAATTGTTGCAAAATCATGGCCAAATCCCAGGTGGCATTGTCTAGAGTTGTATATTTCCACTGAACTAACACTTCTTTGATGGTGCATTGATGGAAATAAAACTCTTACCGGTCTAAGATTGCTTGTGGATGCAACCAAATGGAACTTTATTCATCCAACTAAGGGGGTCTGGTTTGAGTTTGACACTTAGTTCTAATCAATTTCTTTAAGCATGAGACATGAAAAACAATATGGTGCTTAGAATGATTGGGCAGAGATAAATGGTAGGCCACAAGCCATAATCGCTTGAGAATTGTATAAGGACCACAAAATTTGGGAGAAATTTTATGAAAATGTTCATCTTTGAATGAAGCCTTCTTAGAAGGTTGCAAATAGAGAAACACATGGTTCCATACAGAAAATTGACATTCAAAACGATCTCGATTTGCTTGTTTCTTTAGGAGATTCTGATCCATGACCAAATTTTCTCTGAGGGTACAAACAATGGACTCTCGGACTATAAGATTTGTGTGAACCTCCTGAAACTTTGAGCCACCTGACATGTATGAGAGAATCGACTATGGAGTTTTTCCATAAAATTCTTCAAAAGAATTCATGCGGGTAGTTGTATGGTGAGATGTGTTGTACCACTATTCAGCTAGGGGTAACCACTGAGCCCAATGATTTTGTCTATCGGATGCAAAACACCGCAAATATGTTTCCAAACATTTGTTGACAACTTTAGTTTGGCCATTATTTTGGGGATGATAGGCGATGCTAAGATGCAATTGGGTTCCCTGGAGCTTGAAAAATTCTTGCCAACAATGGTTGGTGAAAGTTGGATCTCATTCAAAGATAACATAATGAGGCATGCCATGAAGTTTGAACATATTATCCATGAAAATTTGAGCCATTGTGGATGCGGTGAATAGGTGTTGATGAGCATAGAAATGAGTATATCTAGAAATACGATCAACTACCACTATGATGACTGACTTATTTCCCGATTTTGGTAAGAAAACAATGAAATCCATAGAAATATTCCTCCAAATAGCAGGGGGAATTGGAAGCAGTTGGAGTGTGCTTGGAGATTTGATTTTTTATCTTGTGTTTCTTTGAAAGATATCACATTTAGCCACAAAGGTGCGTACGTTTTCTTTCATACCATCCCAAAAAAATGAACATTTGACCCATTCATAGGTTTTGGTAAACCTTGAATGCTCAGCTATGGATGCATGAATATTAGAAAGCACCGTGGATTTAAGTTGTGACTGTTAGCTTAAATATAGATGGAATTTGTAGCGAAGATCTTCACTTTTCCAAGAGTACCCTGGATAAGCTAGAGAATGGTGTTGGAATTCTTGGATTTGGCGAGAAATTTTGGGGTCTTGCAACCATTCCTGGTGAACAACTTGGAGCCAATATGGTATAATGAAGGAGAGGGATAAGGGGGATCCTTATTCTTCATACTTCCTGGAAAGAGCGTCAACAACCACATTTTATTTTCCCTTTTTGTAGATGATCTCATAATCATATCCAAATAGCTTAGTCGCATATTTTTTTTTCTCTAGTGTTATACTTGTATTTTCTACCATAGGTTGTGCAAACATGTTATTAGATGTTATGAGGTTAGAATTACATGATTGAGTAAAATTCTCATAATTATTTCAGAAGGAAATAATTGATTTGTCACAATTTCATAATTATGAAATAAGAATTATTTCATAATTGAGAATAAACTCATAATTAAAAAGAAAGTTCATATTGAGTTGGAAAATTGTCATAATTGAGAATGGAACTTGAACACAAATCTCATAATAGGGAAAAAGTTCATAATAGGTTGGAAACATCTCATAATTAAGAATGAAACTTGTGCATGGCTTGTAATTGCTTAATTCACATGCCATCAAGCCTATCTATGACTTGTAATTGCTTAGTTCACATGTTATCAAGATATCAATGACTTGCATCCACCTATCCATGACTTGTATCCACCTAATTCACATGTTATGAAGCTTATCTCCAATATCTTATAAAATACTACAAGAAGAGGCCAAATCAAGGAGATCGGGAGAACTGTTTTGAGAGTGATTACCATGGTGAAATAGAGAGAGAAGCTCAAGAGTCTAAGGAGGAGCATCAGGAACATAAATCTAGGAGGAAGCATCAACATCAAAGGTATGTATATGTTATAATTTCTTCCTGATTATAAATAGATAAGTGGTTTTCCCCTTACAAATGTTTGTAATTGATGAACGCATTCTTAGATCTGATTCATACTATTGTAGATCTGATTAAAATCAAATTAGATATAGGATTCTAATCCCAAGTAGAGAGGTAGGAAGGTTTTTCTTGTCTTTTGTATGTAGGAGGTAGGTTGTGGATCTTGGAGGTAGAGTTTCAGGACTGCAATAGCCAGGATATACAAAGGATAACCTCAAGAAAGGTATGAAAACTTCACCACTCCTTAGGATAATCATGAATCTATGTGTTTGAATCTAGATATAAGAAAACCATAAGAAGTATATAGCTCTTTCTGTCTAGGATTAATAGGATAATACTAGGGAGATTTTGATGTGTATTCAGAAATATCCCTGTGAGATTTTGTCCCATAAAAAAATTGGTGACTCCATTGGGGATCCTTTGTCTTTTTCTTTGGCTCTCTTAAAGAGTTTTCCCCTCTAAAATAATGTCGCAACCTTTAGATAAACTTATGTAACTTTGTGGACAAAATACGAAGGAAATAACCATATATCTCGATTTATCTCAAAATTTATCCATTTAAAAAGAAATCATCCAGATCAATGCCCGTAAAGCAAAGTTATCGTTGATATAAAATCAATTATTTTGCACATTTTCTGTGACGGCTGTGTAGACTATTTGGATAATATCTTTTGACATAGAATTTTGATTGCAGCCAAAACAAATCCATTAGAAATGTTATTTACATGGATTTATTTTGATATCTTATATCATATGCTTCTAGTAAATACAGAGTGCAGTACAATCCCTGCAAATTTCCGCTCCCAAACTCTAGATCTCCATTAGATTTTTTTCAAGTTTTGGGTGAGTTCCCTGTAGTCACATTAGAATAGGTTGATCCAAATTCATTCCTAATATCCTACTCTCTTGTTTCATTCTATTTATTGCTGGTTTCCTTTTTCATTTTTCTTTTTTGTTTAGATATGAAATTGTTTACATTGTAAATTGGAAAAAACTTAAAAAAGGCAAAAAGATTTGTTGCATGCTATATTTTCTTTTGAAGCATTAGTGTACAAGTGCATTAGAATCATTGGTTGGTTTCAGATCTTGTTTGTTTGTTAGTTGTTTGTTGTGTTGGAGGACTTGTTTATGAAATTGGAAAAGACAAATAAAGTATATTTCCCTCCCATAAATAGAGTTAATTAAAAATAATGAAATTGTGTCATCATTCTTGCATTGTTTGGTTGGGTCAATAGTCCTCACATCATTAAAGTTTCATCCATTACGTTTGGAACTAAGTAACAAGAACTAAAAATAAGTAATCAATCTAAAATCAATTAGACTATTTTCGTTTGATAGTAAACCAACATTATCTAGGCTTAGGGCCTTAGAATAGGATTGGAGAGTAAATTCTCCAAGGCCACAAAACGAGACCTAAAAGTTATTATAGAGTGTGAAAATCCATTCTTTCAACTAATGAGTCTGGAAGCTCCACTAACATAGGATTTAAGCATGAGGTCACATCGACTCAAGTAGGGAGATTACCCCTCTCTACTTGTTTTGGTGTTTGCGATACCACTTCAATCGTTATGTATACAGGGGTTCTATTGGTTAGTACCTTCAAATATTTGGGCTTAGTTACCCTACCATTACATGTGTTCAAACTTATGAATGTTCACCTAACCATTGATTTTTAGGTGGTAGACTTAGTGACCTTTCTTAGGGAGACACATAGGTGATTGCAAGTGAGACATGGCTTTGGTACCTAGGGAAAACGTTTGTTCATAGTATCAGTTTCCCCGAAGGGTGAGCATCTTAACAAAGGGTACTTCCACTATTCAAGGTTGTTTCACGTAGATCATTGTAACTTCTCCTCGCACCTTCGTTAGCTAATATT
>ML784361.1:400042-431455 GCA_009831015.1 Picea engelmannii
CCCCCCCCCCCCCCCCCTCATAGGGTTGGTTTTCATAAGGCCCCTTAGCCAATTGGTTTTCTTGTTGTTTCCTATATTTGAGTAGGGGTGTGCTATTTGAATCCAAGTCTAGATCGACTATAGGTTTATGTTTTTTGTTAGAAACATATTTTATTCATCATCGTTGACTTACCACACCAATATTGTCGATTACAAGGACCTGAGCCTATTATGGAGTTGCAACCTCCTCTAAAGAAGAAAAAAATAAGTGAAAAATCATTTGAAGGGTATTATATTTAGTTTGACGAGACCAATTTGGCTGAAGTGGAGGTGGTAGATGAATGTCCTCCACCAAATTTAAATCCACCTTTAACTGAGCCACATGCCCCTTTACTTGTCCAAGTAAGGGAAATTTTCGGTGAGCCTTTCTCTTTGTTTAGTCATCCTCCCACCATGTCTAGACCGAGTGTTTCATCTAGTGTAGTTGATCCTATGATCCCATCCCCAAGTGCGATGGGGGGGGATTCCCCCAGGGACATCCCAGTAATGTCCATATTGCCACCACTTAGCTTCATTGGACTTACATTATCCATACCTTTTTATTTCGGTTCCTTAATCTTTGGGATGTCAGTTGTGTCGTCATCTCCATCTGTTAGTATACCTATCATCCCTATGCCCATCCCGTCTACATCAGTTCCCACTTCTACATTCTTTTATAGTGGGGGGCGAGATTTGGTTTCATCATGGGAAGTGGAGCTCCTTCTTCCTTTTCCTATTGTATGAGTGGACCAACATCATTAGGTGTGGGTGTACCTTTTGGATGGAGTATTCCTAGTGGTTTTGGGGTTGTACCTAGTCATCCTAGGGGAAACAATACTTCTGGAGGTTTTTATTTTCCATGGGTTAGCACACCTTTCCATAGGGGCACATCGCTTTGGGGAGACTAGGGTTTTCCCTTTTTAAACACATCTGGTCTTGGTGGTTTCTTCCTTGGGACTAACTTTGGGAACATATTTCCTGGAGGGTCCACATTTCCCCCTATGGAAAACTCCCTTGGTGGAATTTTTGTTATGGGAGAAATCATGCTCCTAGAAGTTCCTCCATCCCTGGGGGAACTCACTCTTAAACGACCCCTACACCTTCCAGTAGTACCAACATAGGGGGACTGCAAGGTCCATCTGGGACAACATAGACTTCACTTCCCTCCCTATATTCATTTTCTCCATTTCCTTTCCTCACAATACTAGATTTAATGGATTTGTCACAGTTAAAAAATGACCCTATTTCCCATGACCCCTCATGGCCAACAATGACATCAAATCTATTGTTAGATATTCCAAAGTTCGATGGAAATTTGGGAGAGGAACCCTCTACACACATCATGACTTACCACTTGTGGTGTTCATCCAACTTGTTGATGGATGATAGTGTAAGGTTGTGTCTTTTTCAAAGATACCTAACAAGATCCACCACCAAATGGTACATTGAATTGAAAGGAAGTTCTTTTAGAAGCTTCAATGACCTATCTACAATGTTTTTAATGCACTACGAATTGCCTATTTGGTACAAGATATGACCAAATCTCTTGACTTCGATGCATCAAAACAATGGTACTCACATCTCCAATCATATGCATGAGTGGAGGAGATGACGTAGGATGATTAAGACTCAGATTCTAGGAAATCTCCTTATGTAGTGGTTTACCAAGTCCCTCCTACCACCCAATTTCAAGGATGTAGCTATGGATGGGGTGGCCACCAAGGAGCAAGCCATTTTTTGTTCCCAACATTTGGACTTGATCTATTCTCTATCAAGAACTCTATATGACAACATTCCAAATTATTCTCACCTGTCAACTAATCCAGAAAAACCCAACCTAGGACCCCATAACGATGGTGTGGTTGGTTTTGTTTCACATGCATCTATTAACCAATTAGATGATAAGATGGGTCAAATGTCCATTAAGTCACACCCATCAGCTACTAGCACTAATGCTCAAATTTCTCTGGTCCCTTCTCAAACTGCTGAGGTGCATTCTGTGTAGTCCATGAAACCAAAGAATCCTCAACAACATGGAGGTAATAAAAAGAGGAACAAGAAGAAGAATTCCAATAATGAGAAAGGGGCTGTTGTTACCCATGATTTTGGTCATCATGATGGTATATTGATGATGGTGTGCTCATGATCCTCATAAGAACTTTCTCTTGAGAAAATTGACATTCATCTCTTCCCAGAAAACATACTTTTGAAGAGAGTTCGCAGGTTGCTAATATACCAAGGTGCGATAATGACCCATTCTCGTAGGCTGCCTTAAGCTAGGGTGCAAACTTATCGCACTATGCTACATAGCTAGGGTGTGAACTTTCTCTAAAGCTTGGAAAAAGATAAATTCTCAATGGTTCTAGAAGGGAATCTTCTAGAAGAATGGGTTGGAATTCGAATGGTTATCCTTGTACTGGATTCCCTGATATTGTGGGATCATTCTTATCCAAGTAACCATCTCATTCTCTCCTATATATTGATGGAATTCTCATGGAAAAGGTTAAGAAATATTCATTGGAGAATTGGTGAAAGAATTGTGTGAAGGACTTATCTTGAACAGGAGCTTGGAGACTCTAGCAAGTCTATCAAGAGGTTTTGATCTTCTTCATGCAAGGATTGAGAAAGTGTGTGTGTTGGAGCCAAGAGCCACTGAAAGGAAGCTTGCAACATCAAGGCGATCATGTTGTAATATTCTACTTTCAATTAATATGATACAGTGGCATGTCCCTTTCCCATAAAGCTATTCTCACTTTATTGTGTAATCCCTTGATCATACACATAAGTTGATAGTTGAATATATTTTGTTATATTCACTTTGGTTGGTTTGTGTTGTCTTGGTCTTGACCTCACGAGAGCACCAGAGTGAAGTGGGAGCAATAGAGACCCTAGGAAGCGATACTAAGGTATGTTACTTGTTCCTTCCTACTAGTTAATTCAATGGTCAAAACTTAGGGAAAGAGTCATGTCCTATCCTTTTTTGTTCTAGATCTAGGTGGATCTAGGGAGATCTGTTAGTGTCTGCACCTACTGATTAGTCCGATAACAAAATTGGCGACTCCACTGGGGAAATAACCCATTTTCTTTGTGGTTTTTGGTATTTTTCCTTGGCCATTTTCTCTTGCCTTAATTTTCTCCATTCATATCAATCTCTGAGTCTTCAGGATACCCTGATAGACCCTCTCGGTCTAGAGGCCTCTTCAAATTTTGTGTCTTTTTCCAAAAATTTGATTAGTTTCAGACATTCTCGCACTGCACTCCACAGTGGTCTGTGAGAATATACTGAGTTTGCACCCTGCTTTTAGGTTCAGTGCAAGGTTCTCGCACTCTGCTCAAAGCTCACCTATGAGAATCACCTATTCTCGCACTCTGTAACACTCTCAGCCTGCGAACCCATTTTTTCAAAAAAATTTCTTTAAGACTTTGGCATGATCAACTGCTCAGATCAGTATAGGTGCCTAATAAGAGCTTCTTAGACTATTGGTTAATGTTTTCTTGTCTTCATTCTTGTGCATGGATAGTCTTAGGATTTCAAAGGCTCTTCCTGTCATTTTTCTTGACTTTCATCTCTTGACTTTTCTCGGCAAAGATATACTCTCTGACTTCAGAATCTGAGTGTGCTTGTTTGGTTAAGGACCAATGATCGGTTGAAAGTTGAGCTTATTTGTTTTTATCATTTTCTTATTCTTCGAAAGATCACTTTTCTTATGCAATTGAAAAGACTAGTTTGGTTTGCTTGTTATTTTTGTTTCCATTGAAAGAGTGGTTTGGGTTTTTTATCTATTGCTTGTTCATTGGTTTTTTATTTTCTGCACTCTCACCATCATGGTATGGGTCCTTTTTGAAAAGTGAACAAATTTTTTTTCTTTCAAAGCATTTTCGTCCTCGAAAGTATTGAAAATCAATTGTTGAAATTATTGAAAAAGAAACAATAGAGAATTTTTATTTTTGCATGATTTGTTGCAATTGCATTTTAAAGGAAATTGTGTCTTGTAGTTCAAAGTTTGATCTGGAAAACTTCTCTCTCCCTCCCATACATAGGATTCATTGAACGAAAATTGATATATTTCATTCGCATCCATGCATCGTTGGGTTAGAGTCTTATGCAACATCAGTTTCATCTTCGTTTCCTTTGAGTAACAATAGATCTTAATAACACTGTGCAATTATAAAATTTAACTAGTAACTCTTTTCTAGAGCTCTATTACACCAACATTTAGCTAGTTTAGCTCTTTCGAATAGGAAGAGAGATACACTCTCCAAAGCACAAAACACACAATAACATATTGTCTTAAGGAGTGTTAAATTCCATTTACAACATCTTGTCCTGGGAAGCCCTTCTCACACAAGGGTCAAACACAAGGTCGCTTTGATATTGACAAAGTTACTCACCCTGCTGTGTTGATATTGGTGTAGAGATTGAATGTATTACGGGGGTCACTCGGAGGTATACCCACAATGATGAGTGGAATCCTTTTGAGTTGATTGCGGGCTAGATACCCTGCCCTTGCTTGTGGATCAGACTGTCAACTGTCCCCCTAGGCTTAATTGTTGTCAGTGGTAACCTTAGTGGCCTATATTTCTAGGTTCTTACACGAGGTGACTGTGGAGGGGAAAGTGTTCACGGTACCTGGAATCGACGTTGGCCAAACTCACTTGGGCTCCTTGGAGGGTATACCCATGATTATGTGTGGGAGCTTGCACCGGGGTGTAAGTCCGTTAAGCAGGTCGTCAACATAGCTTTTACACCATAGCCCAACCCCTTCTCGTCTCATTGTTGCGACATTGGATTTCATCACCAACTAGTGACTTCAGAATTAGAAGGTATTGTTTGCTTGGTATTGTTTCCTAGATTGTGTTTACTAGCGCGTGTTGTTTGTGTACCAAAGTTGACCATATGATTTTATTCATAAGTTTGTCACTTGTTTACAATAGCTCCTCCACGTCGTTCATGTAGAGTGTGGGGTTTATCTCCAGAGCATCTGGAAGGTTCTCAACCCTTTCTTACAAGTACACCCAAGGGCTCTCCTCGGTAAAGTGAAGTCACAGCCATCACCACACCACAAGTGGAATAAACTGACTCTCTAGAACATTTCAGAATTACTAATACTCGAGAGGATTTTCGACTTCACCCTAATTCTGAGCACCTGTTTATGCGACTGAATTCTTCCAGAGACTTAGTTGTTACGTTTTCTGGATCACCAGTTGGACCCTTTCCAGGCATTGAAGGCCAAGATCTTTTTTGGTCTATGGGCATTTTCCGACGGGACCCTTTTAGTCCAGGATCACCTGTGATTTCTAAAATCACCCCACCTGTGATTTCTGAAATATCTAGTCTAGAGACAATACCGTTTACAACTGTCTATCACTTTACCATCCCTATCGAAATGTCCCATCACACAGATACTACGAGTGTTCCAACCGGTTTACTGCGGTTAGTCTCGCTCCCATCAACACACCGCATATGCCCAACGTCACTCCGACACTACCACCTGGATACCGTGCGTTGAATGCTTCCATTCCCACTCCTACGCAAACCCCATCCGGCTCTCCTAGTGGTCCTTCTTCTTCTGGGCACTCTCTTCCCAGTTTTATCACGACACTCCCTCAATTTCCTTTTGGAGGACCTTCCTCATCTTCTATTGGCAGTCTTAATCCTAGTGGCACTATTCCATCATTCACACCACATTACCAGATTCGCATTGGTGGGCAATTTCATCAAGGTGGTATGAATAAACCCCATCTCAGCGGGAAAATTCCTATTGGAGTGCAAATCCCAACTGGAATACCACCCCCAATTGGAACACTGCCCCCAATTGGAACACCACCTTAGATAGGAGGACCGACCCCACCTTTTGGAAAAAACATACCTCTGTCCTTGGCCTAGTATTAGAATCAGTTGATACAACATCCTCCTCAATCGACTGTGGGGCAATAGTTTCCAACTGCATCTGTGATACCCCCTAGTATGGGCCAACCATATCCAAGTTCATTCAATCCTATTTGGGGCTCGACTGCTCAAACTCACGTCCCTGTTCCAGGGTACAACCCCATGAGCTACTATCCTCTTCAACCACCACCAAATCTTCCTGGGTCTTCACATTATATGTAGACTTCTTATGGTCCTACTGGTTTTTCGATGGGACTTCCTCCCCAAATCCACCATTACCCACAGGTGAATCAACAATTACCCTTTTTTTCCACTTTGGATCTTCTAGACTTGTCAAGGATTTTAAATGATCCAATTCGTCACTCTCCCCAATGGCCTGCTATACCAACCAAGCTACCATCGGGCATCCTTTAATTCGATGACAAAGTGGGAGAGGACTCAAACAATCACGTCATCACTTTTCACCTCTAGTGTTCATCCAACTCATTGATGGATGACTCTATTCGTTTATGTCTTTTTCAACAAACCCTCACAGGTTCTGCTGTGAAGTGGTATATAGAATTTCCATGAGGTTTCTTCTTTGACTTCAACACCCTAGCTATGGATTTCCTCACACACTACCAGTTACCGATCCATTATGACACGGGGACTGAGATTTTGACTTCCTTCAAACAAAACAAGGCCACTCATATATCCGATCACATTCATGAGTGGTGATGGAGACGATGTCTCATTAAACTCGAACTCCCTGATCAGTTGCTGGCAGAATGGTTCACGAAATCTTTTGTGAACGATATTGGTCGTGACATTGCTATGGGTGGAGTAGTCATGGAAGAGTAGGCTATCAGTCATGCTCAAGATATTGACCTTGTTTACTCCCAAATGGGTACCCTTTACGATTTTCTACCTGACTTGCCTCGTCCTTCCACTTCCGCCACTTCAACTACTCAAGCTTCTTCGCATGCAGTTGACGGTGTGATTGGCACTTTCCAAGCCCAACCACATTCCACTTCAAGCACCAACCCTAAACCTGCTTCTTCTAATGTTCAAAATGCTCCGTCTCCTGCCCCTCCCACTGGCAAGACTTCTGAGGTAAATGCAGTTCAATCTACCCCAGCCGGTAAAAACAAATCTAAAAAGGGAAGAGGTAAGAATAAGGAGGACAAAAATACTTCTCAAGTAGAGCGAACCAAAACTACACCTATTAACAATCGGGATAAGTGAAAACCTCGATACCCTTATCTTATCTGTGGTGATGATCACTACACGAAGGATTGTCCACGACACGCCGAGGTCACTAAGTTCCTTCAAGGAGCTCCAAAACCACCTGCTCTAGCTATTTTGTCCCAACCCTTCCTGTCTCAACAACAGGCTCAGTTGGTCATTCACGACCAACCCTCCTCTTCTACTACATCTTATGTATTGATGTGTACTGGTGATTCAAAGCAAAGCGACGTTGCACTCACTACTTGAGCCAAAGATTATTCTCCCTCTAAAGAGAAGGTTGATTATTTACCTCCTTCCTTGGTACAACCCTCTCCCATGACTCCACCTACCAACGGTCCTCTTCATATTGAACGACCGAGCCTCGACACAGTTCTTCGACCCCCCCCAAAGGGCATCGTTCAAAAATCATCTTTCAATCCTCATGCTCGTGCTGCCCAGAACTACAACATTGTTGAAGATCTGGCCCAAGCACCCTTTGCGATGTCAACCCTCGAAGTCCTTCAAAGTTGTCCTACGCAATGGAAGGCACTGTTGAAAGCTATTGGTGGAATCGATCTGACGGATAACAATTTAATAATTTTTGACTTGGAGTATCACATTCCAAGGTTACCCCCTCAACTCGCATTCCAGATCCAAGTGATTGTCTCTGACAAAAACATTTGCTGAACTGTTATCGATGAGGGTGTCTTGACATTTGTTATGTCTCTTGCTTGCTGGAAATCCATTGGCTCTCCCCCTTTGACTGAATCCCAAAACACTCTTAAAGCCTTCAACGGCTCTGATTTTAAGCCCTACTATGTCCTTCCTTCGTTGCCCATAACGTTAGAAGGAAAAATGGTCCAAAAACACTCCCCTTTATTACAATCTTCTGCTTGGCCGTAGCTAGATCGATTCCATGCACGCAGTTGTGTCGACCCTTTTCCGTGTGGTATGTTTCCCACATCAAGGGAAGGTCGTCACCGTTGACCAAATAACCTTCTTTAATTTCGATACCCGTACTGGTAACGTACCGTTCATCGCTAAAACCTCACCGAGTTATGAGAATGTCAGTGTAGGCCTTCTTAAAGACTCTTCATTAATGGGTATCTTCCCCATTCCACCACCCGATGTTCCAGGCTCGTATGTTTCTTCAATTAACATGATCTCCACATCGATTCATGAACTTCCTACATCTCACGACCCTTGGATAGTACCTAACCCTGAAGATCATCTTCATTACGAAAACGAAATGCCGTTAAGTCCAGTCGCATCTGCCTATCAAGACATTCAATCGACAATCCCGTCTCTTGGTGATTTATCTCCAGATCCTTTCCGTGTTGTTTTTCCCATCGACGAAATAATTATGTCTATCATGGAAGACACCCCTTGCGACGATGGACATCATCATTCCATCCTCTTTCTGGAGAAACATACCCTCGAGAACTACCAACGGATCTCAACCCTGTCGACCATTTTCATCATCTCAACCATTCCCGAGTCTGCACACGATGTGTTTTTTGAAGGGAACTTAAGCAATATCTTGCCCACTCTTCCCCTTGACATATCCATAAAACCTGGAATTGTTGAAAATGTCCATATCGGAGCTTCGTGTTCTTCTGACAAAATATTCACCTACACATCCCTTTTCAAAGAGTTTCATGACATATTCACCTGGAGCTACGAAGAAATGCTGGGTATCGACCCTCAGATTGTGATACATGAGATAAAGACATACCCTGATGCTAAGCCCATCCAGCAACGCCTTCATCTAGTTCACCCACGTAAAGCAGTTGTTATCAAACTCGAAGTCGAGAAACTTCTTAAAGCCAACTTTATTTATCCGGTGGCTCTCACAGACTGGGTTTCCAATCTTGTCCTGATCGACAAGAAACAAGGCACAGTTTGTATATGCATTGATTATAGGGATATCAACAAAGCTTGTCCCAAAGACAACTTTCCTACCCCTTTCGTCGATCAGATTGTCGACGATTGCACCGGAAGTGAAATATTATCTCTCATGGAAGGTTTCTTCGGATATAATCAAATCAACATTGTTCCCGAGGATCAACATAAGAATGCTTTTATTTGTCCTTGGGGTACTTTTTCCTATTGAAAACTCCCTTTGGGTCTCAAGAACGCTGGCGCAACTTTTCAACGCGCTATGTATTATTATTTCCATGATATCAAGCATATCGTCCAACCATATCTGGATGATTTACCTGCTCACTCAATGCGTCGAGTCGATCATCCAACCCACCTCCGAGCCATTTTCATTCACTGTCGGTTCTACCGTATACGTTTGAATCCTCATAAGTGTGTTTTCTGCGTGGAATCCGACCGAATTCTAGGTTTTATAGTTTCGTGTCAAGGGATCTGGGTGGATCCTTTAAAGGTTGAGGCAATCCTTAATCTACCTCCTCCTTCTACACTTCGCCAGTTACAAAGTTTGCAGGGAAAGCAAACTTTCTTCATCATTTTATCCCAAATTATGTCAAGATAACTCATGGATTTACACGGCTCTTAAAAAAGGGTTCAGAGTTCTTCTGGGATACCATCACCAACAATCCTTTCGAATCTTTGAAGTTGTCCCTAACGCGTTCCCCGCTTCTTTTTCCCCCCAATTACAGCTGCGATTATTTCCTCTACCTTGCTGCCTCGGATTACACCATTGGTATGGTTCTCATCCAAGAGGATGATGGTAACGACGAACATGTTATTTACTACTTGAGTCGAAGTCTAACACCTACCAAAACCAAGTATTTACATGTCGAAAAACTGGCCTTGGCTGTCGTCCAAGCCGTCCAATGCTTCCGGCACTATATCCTCTTGCGCAAGACTACAGTGATTTCCAACTGCAACCCTATGCAACACATTCTCGCATGTCAATTTCTAGGGGGAAAATACTCCAAATGGATTGTTATACTCCAGGAGTTTGACTTGGAATTTGAACACGCCAAGTCCAAGAAATCCTTAGTATTTGTTGAGTTGATATGTGACTTTCCCTATTCTGAAACGAAAAATGTAGCAGCTGATTCATCAATCGATGAATATCTTTTCCTTATTAGCACTGATGATCTTTGGTATGGTGATATCATTATATATTTCCAAACCCAGACTTTCCAACCAACTTTGTCTAGTGTTGATCGACATCGAATACACTATCAACCACATCAATATATTAACCTCGAGGATACTCTTTATCATCGAGGGCTAGAATCTATTTTTCGGTGCTGCCTCACGTTCGACGAAGCCAAGAGAACTCTGAATGACTACCATTCTTGAGCATGTGGTGGTCATATGTCTAGGTATGATATTGCCCAGAATATCTTATGAGTAGGTTATTTTTGGCCTTCTTTATTTAACGACTAAATAATTGTCGTTCAAAAATGCCATGCTTGCCAGACCTATAATAACAAGATACGGTCACATCCAGCTCCTCTTCACCCTGTGGTCTCCATTGGCCCCTTTGCAAAATGGGGCATCGATTTCATGACATGTCACCCTCACTCAGTCGGGGGGGCATGGATACATTATTGTAGTCGTCACTTACTTTACAAAATGCACCGAGGCGATGTCGACATTTGAAAACACAGGAAAGACCGCAACATTATTTATTTTTAATCACGTCATAGCTCATTTTGGTGTTCCCCAAGCTATCGTCACTGATCACAGTAGCCACTTTAGAAACTTCATGATGTTCGAACTTACTAAAAATTTGGGTCTTCGCCATGATAACTCAATGCCCTATTACCCACAAGCCAATGACCAGGTCGAAGCAATTAACAAAGTTCTCATAACTATGCTCTGACGAATGATAGGGATTCACAAAACAAGTTGGCAAACAATGTCGTTTTCGGCATTGCGGGCTTACCGGACATTCGTCAAGTCCGCTACTGGGTTTACACCTTTCCGGTTAGTCTATGGTTTGGAAGCCATTCTCCCGATTGAATGCGAGATACCCTCTTTAAAACTAGCTGTTGAAATCCTACCAAACACTTATGCTGACGAAGAACATATATTGTATCTTATGTGATTAGAAGAAACTCGACGCGATGCTACCCTAGTCATAGAAGCTCAGAAAAAACGTGTTAAGGCCCAATACGACAAACATGTCAAGCCTCACATTTTCTCCGAAGGAGATCTCGTTCTCCTCTATGAACAAGATCGAGATATGCTAGGAGCTGGAAAATTTGAAGCCATGTGGCGAGGCCCTTATATTGTTTGACGAGTTTTGGAAAAAGGAGCTTATGAGTTAGTAGATTACAATGGTATCCCTTTGAGTGAACCTAGGAATTGGTTGTACTTGAAGAAGTACTATGCATAAAATCATCTGTGCAGGAGTACTTGTATTTTTATTGTATCATACTTCTTGTGTGTTACTATAGCTTGCTTTTGTCGTTATCTGGTCTCTACCTTTATGTGACATTGTGTTTGATTTCTAGATGTCAGAGTCTTCGCTACCCTATATTGGCTTCACTGATGGCGCTAGGTGTAGTACTCAAAACCTTGCTTCCGCTGCATGGGCAATTTATGCCCCTACAAACAAACTTGTCTCCTTATGAGGTGTGTGTCTCGGCTGTGCGACCAACAATATTGCAGAGTATAGCATCGTTATCGAAATGTTGATTGATTCTATCTCGCTCGGAATCCGTCGTTTGGTTGTGCAACTCGATTTGCAGCTTGTAGTACTACAGTTAAGTAATGTATATACTATTCGAAGTCCTACTTTGTTACGGGTGTATTTGCGAATTCTCCTCTTGGAACGTTATTTTGATTATATTGAATATCAACATATTCCTAGATGTCTAAATACATTAACTGATGCATTGGCTAACTATGTATTAGACAGACATTTGGATCATTTATAAATCAATCACATCAATTTTCACAACACAAGATAAACCGGTAGAAGCCGTATGTATATATAATGATGAAAAGAGTTTTTTTACAAAAAGTTATGTCCGAAGACCAAAATGTCAAAATTTGAAGCTTATAGCTTCTACAAAGTGACTTCATGGATGACGTTCACGGTAACATATGACTGCCCGGGAAACCCTATAGAGCAGTCGACCTATGGACTCTGGCACTCCTACTGTGTGACGTTGATAATGTCGTGGAACCTCTCCAAGAGGCATATCTGGAATGTCTGTTGTCAAACCCTCTAGGTTTTGTTCCATTGCTTGATAATCCTTGGCGTCCCATTGTGGCACTGAAACCACCTCTCCTCATCGCTGAATGGGAGAAGTACCAGGAGGTCGGTAAGGTCCCACATCTATGTCATCAAAAAATGAATTTTGTATTTAGTCTTTGGAAGAACATATATAAAAAAAAAATTTGCATATGATGAAATTCACAAAAACATTTAAAAAGAAAAATTGTGTACTTCTTATGAAGTCCCCCCCACTGAGCATCCTCTTGTAGGACTAAGTCTGGATCTCCTTAGAAATCCAACCCAGCATAAGCATAATCGTCAACCATCAACATCTGTGGTCGTATCTAGTCGAAGAAGGTATCATCATACTTGATAATTGGTCGAGTTACGTGCCGGGCCATGAGTTGACACCATCTCAACATTCTTGGATCCCTGGGAGCCAGTAAATTCCACTCAACCCGCAACCTCAGTAATGGAACCCTCTCGAGGAAGAAGGACACTAACAAAGACCCGTACCCAAATTGCTTTAGGTTTCCTCGTCTGCATTTGGTCAACTGCCTTTTCATGCTACAACGCACTGCATCTGCCCAGTTAAAAACCCGAGGTTCAGTACACTCTATATCATACTGAAAGTAACTCTAGAGTGCCATGTGAGGAGTGGAGCTCCCAACCATACATGCAATGGTGAACAAAATAGTGCAGAGGGTCAAATCCCACACTCCCCAAATAGCTACTTTCCCTTTCTTCCTCTCTGCCTCAAGAACATAGTGTAAGCGACAATACTCACTCATGGGCAGCCCACCACCTCTGCTACCAGTCAGGCTCACGTGGTACCCATGCCATGACAGTCTAGTCAATAAGTAAATGTCCTCAATATCTAAGGACAATGTGTGGACCCCTACATGGAATACCTGTTGATCGGGATCCCACATATGCACAAGGTACTCTAATAACCTGACTTGGGCCCTCATGCCCGGGATACGAAAGTACTTCAGAAGACCATAGTTTCTCAAAGAGGCAATAGTGGGTGGATGATTTCCGGAAATGGAATTATCTTCTTCGTGCTCCCTTTCATGCCATTCAAGAACCATTTTGATGGCCAAATACCTGCATAAGAAGCACAAAAAGAAGATTAATAACTCTACTCACAAATTGGTTTTCTTTTATTGAGCAAAACTCCCAAAATTTTTTATGTTTTGCGGTTCTTGCAGGTGCCCTTTAGGCATAGTGCGATAACCTCGTAGGATTCTATGGGCTCACCTGTGAGAATGACCCATTCTCGCAGGTCCTGTGTAGCCCACCTGCGAGAATGGATGAGCACAAGAATGGCTCACAAAACAAACTCAAAAATGTCTTTTAACCAATGAAAATGAAAATTTAAACCATGAAAGAGTAGAGGACAAAGAACCTACCTCACTGTCATTGACGGCTCGTCGAATGGATGCTCGTAACTCCCACAATCTGACGCTGAATTTCGAGGGTAAAAGAAGGGTTTTGGGGCTCAAATAGTGGAAAAGTGAAAATGATATGGTAAAAAGAGTTTTACTTCTTTATATTTACTTTTACCATGTTATTGAATTTTTTATAATTATTTATTGATTAAAACCTAATCCCTAATGCCCTTTTGAGTGTAACTTTTGTAGGCATAACCACTTCGATGTTCATATACAGGGATGCAAACATATTTTTTCTTTTTCATCGCATGTTTTGATTTTTTTTCATGGTTTTTTTCACAAAACCTCGAGCTTGGTCTTTGTTCGTTCTCATGCTCGAAAATACATGAGAACGCGATTGAGCATACTTTTATCACTTTTTCGGGCTCAACAAGGTTATACGAAAAAGGAACCCCCCTGGAGTCCTCTTTAAGCTCTTTTCAGACTCTCTAAACATGAAAAGATAGCCAAGTGACCTTGCTATTTTCATGCTTGATAAATTATTTGAAGAAAGTGTCTGGTGGGCGATAATTTATCTTTTTTTCATTCTCATCAGACTATTTTATGAAAAAGGAACTGAGAGAGTTCTCTTTTAAGTGTTTTTCCAGACTCTATAATCATGAAAAACCTTCGAGTTTTCTATCTCTGGACTCGTTAAACAAACAATGACAGACCCGTAATGGGACTGAACCACTCCTTCCTATGGTTCGTTAAACATACTTCGAAGGACTTATCTGAAGGATAAGCTTATATCAACAAGAATATGTTATCCTCCTCAAGCTTACGTAAAAATAAAGAGGTACTCGCCAGAAATGGTGGGGGAAAATTTGGGAAAGGGATATGTTTTCATCTTCATATCGATTGGTAGCAAGTGTCACTCTTGAACATGACACCCCCTTTTCATTATATTTGAAGTCGGTTTGGGAAATCCATTTGTCTCTCAGTTTATTTGCTACAAGGTCATACATTGTGTCATCTTTGAGTCAATGTTTCCAAATCATTGGTCGTGTCGTTCATATGTTCAAGAGAAGTTCATCTGAAACCTCTATTGAGTCGGCCATCTGCAGTTGTCCATTCTCTCTATGTCGACATTCCCTGTGTCTAGTTCAATTTACATCATACTCTGCTTCACCTTCAAAATATGTTACTCATTTCGTGTCATTGATGGGGGATACATCAAGGCCCTCCTGTGATGAGTTTTGTTCCATCGAATTCAACTCATTATCCGGAAACAAGACTTAGAAATTATTTGGTACCTTGGAACTTGCATGCCTCAATGGCAGGTTTCCTCGCTTTCGACAGTGGGTTTACATCATTTACCCCTGATCAAAATATTTCATCGAATGTTCGACTTCAACTCATTCATTCACACTTGATGGATTGTACTAGATTACCTTGGGAGTCATTGACATAAATGTTGATTTCCCTCGCACTTGTTAATGGTTTCATCAATGACCAGTAATCAAGTGGTTTCTGCCATGTTCAACTTCAACACATGTAATCACATGGTTAGATTCGTACTTTTGGGTGATGAGATTGAAGACCCTGGATATCATCTCTTTGTCTAGGTTTCCATGGAGTATCTATAATTTGTGACACATAGATCCACTTTGTATGTCTCATGGCTGTCATCTTAATTTGAATTTTCTCGCATAGATCCACAGTGTATTCCTGGTGGCTATGCTATATTTTGATAGCATGGATCCACAATGTATGATTGGTGGCCATGACCTATGTCTACAATCTCATCTATTTGTGATCTGAGTATGGAAATGCCTACCTCAGAATTAATATATATGATATTTTGTAGATGCTTCGTTGTTCGCAGGTTTTCGATTAGGCGCGCTCCTGGTTTCCGACACACACATGCAGATTACAAAGTCTTTCGACTGTCACTAATTCCAGCATTATACTTTGGGGGGCATTCTGTTAGCCATGATTTTGGTCATGATGATGGTATATTGATGATGGTGTACTCAGGCTCCTCATAAGAACTTTCTCCTGAGAAAATTAACATTCATCTCTTCCCAGAAAACATACTTTTGAAGAGAGTTCACAGGTTGCTAATATACCGGGGTGTGAGAATGACCCATTCTCGTAGGCTTCCTTAAGCTAGGGTGCGAACTTGTCTCACTGTGCTACATAGCTAGGGTGCAAACGTGTTCTAAATATTGGAAAAAGATGAATTCTCAATGGTTCTAGAAGGGAAACTTCTAGAAGAATGGGTTGGCATTCGAATGGTTATCCTTGTACTGGATTCCCTGATATTGTGGAATCATTCTTATACAAGTAACCATCTCATTCTCTCCTATATATTGATGGAATTCTCATGGAAAAGGTTAAGCAAGATTCATTGGAGAATTGGTGAAAGAATTGTGTGAAGGACTTAGCTTGAATAGAAGCTTGGAGACTCTAGCAAGTCTATCAAGAGGTTTTGTTCTTATTCATGCAAGGATTGAGCAAGTGTGTGTTTTGGGGCCAAGAGCCACCGAAAGGAAGCTTGCGACATCAAGGTGATCAGGTTGTAATCTTCTACTTTCAATTAATATGATATAGTGGGATGTCCCTTTCCCATAAAGCTATTCTCACTTTATTGTGTAATTCCTTGATCATACACATAAGTTGACAGTTGAATATATTTTTCTATCTTCACTTTGGTTGGTTTTTGTTGTCTTGGTCTTGACCTCACGAGAGCACCGGAGCAAAGAGGGAGCAACTGAGACCCTAGGAAGTGATAGTAAGGTATGTTACTTGTTCCTTCCTACTAGCTAATTCAATGGTCAAAACTTAGGGAAAGAGTCATGTCCTGTCCTGTTTTGTTCTAGATCCAGGTGGATCTAGGGAGATCTGTTAGTGTTCGCACCTACTGATTAGTCCGATAACAATTGCCTCCACCGAAAAAATACAAGAGGGAGGCACTAAGGAGAAAATGAAGAGTCATTTTTCTTGCACTATTTGTGGGGAGGACCATCCTACTCATTGGTGTCCTCGGAAGGATGAAATCCATCAATTTTTGGCAAAACAATGAACCCCTTAGCATCATGTTGTCTTGACCCATTTGTTTCCCCCTCAACCTCAGAATATGGTTGCTACAAATCCTGTCACTCCGCAAGGGGGAATGGAAGGTACCCCTTACCAGGAGGGGTCTTCCTCAAATTCTTATGTGTTTATGTGTGACCAAATAGTCAACTTGAATACTCCAAACAAGAACTATGGCATTCTCAAACTTTCCCATGCTGCCTTGGAAGAAGCATCTTCATCCTAGCCTAGTGTCCCTCTTCAGATAGAGAAGCCATCTTTTGATGCACCGATTTTCCGCACGAATGGTGTTATTCGACATATCAAACATAATCCCAATACATGATCTGCCCACAATTGTAGTATTATGGAGGACTTGGCCTAGGTACCTTGTGCCATGTGGAGACTTGAAATTATCCAAAGTTTCCCAATGCAGCGGAAAGCCTTTCTCTCTTCCATAGGTGGGATTTATCCCTCATAGTCGATCTTAGTGAACTTTAACTCATATAATGTAACTTATAGGCTCTCCCATCAATTATCCTTTCATATCAAAGTGGGAACAATGGGAAAAAACATATTTTGAATAGTAGTTGATGAAGGAGCCTCAACTTGTATAATGTCTATTTCTTGTTGGAAATCCATTGGATCTCCTAAGATCATCATGTCTATAACACTATTGAAATATTTTGATGGACACATGTTCCAACCCCATTGAATAATCATCACCTTACCCATCAAGTTACATGATAAGACTATCTCTGTTGATCTGGAGGTTGTCGATGCACCTCTTGAGTATAATATATTACTCGAGTGTACTTGGTTCTATCATATGAATGCCATTGTATCATAGGTATTTAGGGTCCTACGCTTCCCTCACCAAGGGAAAATCATTACGATTTATCAACTCATGTTATGTACACTAGACCTTCGATCAAATGCAGGTTCAAATGTACCCTTTGTCGATGATACCACAAAATATTATATCGACGTTAGTGTGGGAATGTTCATGGATCCTTCGCCGATGGGAATTTTTCCCCTTCCCCCATAATCTCCCACTGCCAATATTTCTCACATCAACATGATTTCATCATTTACCAGTGGATCTCTCAGGTCTTTTGATCTTTGGGTGGTACCTCGTTGCAAGGATGTTGATAAATATGGAGCATCCATGCCACTTACCATGGTTGATATTTTCTATCTGACAGTCCCATCAACATCTGGTGATATTGGTCCCCAACTCCATCCTCATATGGAGTGTGATCAACCTACTCCACCTGAACGTGTTGTTGACTCTCTCAGGTCACATGACTCCCTTAATTTAGATTTGCCTTCGGAAGAGGCCATATTGGAAGTCATGGCTTCCATTGAGAATCCTAGGGAAGATGAGCATCATCTATAATCCATCCTCTCTAGTTTGGAACTGATTAGAGTTCACATGATGAGTCTTGATCTGAGACTGGTGGAATTTTCTAGGGCATCTAATAGCCCTCCTAGTCTTGACCCTTTTCCGCCTTGGTTATATTTTTCATGACTTGCCACAAAATTATATGCTTCCCCTTGTGTTGAAGATTTTTTTTTGTTCCCCCTTCATGTCTTGATGGGTCCCATCAAGGTGATATTTTATCTCATGAAACCACTCATGATGAGTATCTTCGATCACATAAATTCATTCATATGTGGTGTGGCCACATCATGGTGAGATATATGATGTTGAATGCATATCATAAGTTCATTGATTATGAAAAAGATCATTGGTTGGAGCCTAGAAATAAGATCTAGTTCACCTGATTCGTTAGAATGTGTCGTGCCTTGTACATAGGTGTGTGGTGTGAGTGCTTTCTATTTTGCATATATCATATCCAAAAAATACACGAATATTTTCTTCTTTTAGATTCCACTATTCATTTTGACTCCCATAATCTAGTTTACATGTGTTGAGAGTATCATGGGGAATTTTTTGAAAACATGATGACTTCCACTACAATTGAGTTATATATTTATAAACTAGAATATAGGGATATGTTTTTCCCTTCATTTTCTGCCTTGCATTATTAGCCATCCATATTTCCAACATTATCCGTTATGTTCAAACCCATCCAATTGTGAGACTAGCCACTCCTTTTGCACATCGTACCTTTTTCAGTAGTGCCTACCCTTCATGGAAACCCTAGTTAACACCTAGATTCCCATTCGGTGCCCATGCTGCATTGTTTTCGTAGGCTCGAGAGCCCTCCTTTAGCCCCATCATGACTTGAATATTAAGCCTCATTTTCCTCTCTCCATCTATATTTTGGCTACATCCCATCAAGGTTCCCTAACATTTTTACTATTTATTAATGGTCACCTATGCATTTTATGCTTGTGTCTTTCCTCTCATCGTTGTGCTATTGTTTTCCCATATCTCACTTACCGTTATGCACTAGCCTTGACCATCTGCCTCTTACATTATTTGGCCTTCATTTTTCACCCATTTACCAAGAGAGAGAACAACTGCTAAGAGTGGACCTCCCTTTCTTGTATCCTTTTCATTCCTCATTACTTAGGTCAATTCCATGTGCTTGGAACATAGGAGCATGATGTTAATCCACTTGTTCTCTCCCGCCGAGTATACTTTTTTCTCCTTTTTGCACTTGTAAAAGAACATGAAAAAGGTACCGAGCTTACTTATGTCATTATTTCAAGCTCATTAAACCATGAAGGATACTGAGCATACTTTTATCATTCTTTCATGCTCGTTAAACCATGAAGGAGACAAAAAATATAAAAAAGAGGGTTTTTTTCACCATTGGTCTATTCTCAAAATGGAATCATCAGTCGAGTCTCCCTTGAAAATGGCACCTGTTTGAGTCCTCATAATATAGTTGGGTTTTATCTTTCGTAGGAGTGATCCCAGTAATATGAGTCAGAGATACTCCTCTGATTGGTTACTCTTCCAGTCATCATGGAGAGTGCTCCAATGCCTCCTGCATTGTTGCACTCTATTAGTCCAACTTTTGTGTCTTGCTGCCAAGTCACCATTTTGTCATGCTATATGTTCAAGGGAAGTTTAAACCTGAGTCAACCATCTGCTATTTTGTTTAATTTTCATCGACCATTCCTATATCAGTTTTACTTTGTGATACTCTCTCTTCACATCATCTCTCGGTGTACGTTTTGTGTCAATTGATGGGGGATACATCAAGACCCTTCTTGGGTGGCTATATTCCTATCAAATTCAACACATTATCTAGCAGAGGGATATAGAAACGAAATAGTACCTTGGATCTTCCAGTCCTTAGTGGTAGTCCTCCTCGTGATCGATAATAGGTTTACATCATTGACCCATGATCGATTGATTCTATGAGTGTTCAACACCAACTCATGTATTCACACTCGTTAGAATGTACTAGGCATCTTGGGGTCCATATTCGTTATCTGTGGTTCCCCTCATGTAGTTTAATGGTATACATCAATGATCAGTAATCAGACGGTTTCTACCATGCTAGACATCATCTCATATATTCACATGTCATAGATTTGAACCATGATGGTTTGGGACGAAGACCTTAGGTTTGGGGACACATATTTCCTTTCCATCATCCCCTCCCAAGTTGTGATGGATTATATCACTTGTATATGATTACTTTGAATACTTTGAGGGCACTCTCTTCAGTGCTCATTGTCTTCTTGATATATATATGTTGTTTCATAGATCCACATTGTATTTTTTGGTGGCTATGATTGTGTTAAGGATATAGATCCAGATTGTATTGTCTCATGGATATTGTATTATTGATGGCATGGATCCACCGTGTATTATTTCGTCGCCATGGTCTAGCAATTCATATCATGGATCCACTGTGTATTTTTTGATGGCCATGCTCATTCATAGTTTGAGTATGTCTACCTATGTGATTTTATATTGATACTCTCATCCTTGATGTATGATTGTAGGTACTAATTGGTTCCTTGATCTCTGAGCTCCTTCCTTATGCCACTCATCACCATGAATTTTCATAATGTATTTTGGCCATCAATTCCTCTTCTGACCTCACACATTAGAGGGCATCCATTATACTTGTATTTTCACCATAGGTTGTGGAAACATCTTATTATACGTTATGAGGCTACAATTACATAATTGAGTAAAATTTTCATATTTATTTCACAAGGAAATAATTTTTTTTTCATAATTTCATAATTATGAAATAAGAGTTACTTTTTAATTGAGAATAAACTCATAATTGAAAACAAAGTTCATAGTGAATTGGAAAAAGCTCATAATTGAGCATGGAACTTGAGAAAAAATATTATAATAAAGAAAACATTCATAACAGGTTTGAAAAAGTTCATAATTAAGCATGAAACTTGTGCGTGACTTGTAATTGCTTAGTTCACATTCCATCGAGCCTATATATGATTTGTAATTGCTTAGTTCACATGCTATCAAGCTATCCATGACTTGTATCCACCTAATTCACATGTTATGAAGCCTATCTCCAATATATTCTAAAATACTATAAGAAGAGGACAAATCAAGGATATGGGGAGAAGAGTTTTGAGAGTGGTTATGATGGAAAAATAGAGAGAGAATATCAAGGGGATAAGGAGGGGCATTGAGAACCTGGAACTAGGAGGAAGCATCAACATCTAAGGTATGGATATGTTGTAATTTCTTCCTGATTATAAATAGATCATTGGTTTCCCCCTTACAAATGTTTGTAATTGATGAGAAAATGTTTATATATGATTCATGCTATTGTATATCTGATTAGAATCAAATTAGATCTAGGATTCTAATCCCATGTAGAGAGGTAGAAAGGTTTTTCTTGTATTTTGTATGCAGGAAGCAGGTTATGGAGCTTGGAGTTGGATTTTCAGGACTACAATAGTTAGGAGATATGAAAGAAAACCTAAAGAAAGGTATGAAAAAATCACCACTCGTTAGAATAATCATGAATCTATGTGTTTGAAACTAGATCTATGAAAACCATCAAAAGTCTATCCCTCTTTCTATTTAGGATTACTAGGATAATCCTAGGGATATTTTGTTGCGCATTCAACAATATCCTTGTGAGGCTTTCTACCATAACATCTGGGGATGAAATTCGTTTTTCTAGAAAATACTTGAGGATCTAGTGATAAATTTGAATTTGGAATCGTTTCCCTAATAGCTAAAGATGCCAGATATCCATGACATGAAAAATAGCCAACATTTCCTTTTCATAGATTGATTGGCCCAAATGTCTCTCTGAAATTTGTTTGCTAGTGAAGGACAAAGGCCTGCCATATTTGTTGTGGGGATATTCTACCCTACAGACTAACAAGCTAGGGCTTAAACTTGCATGCATATCATGACCCTTAAGAAATTACTTTTAACCTTCTACCCCAAACCTAAAACCCTTTTTCACATGCAAACATGGGAAGAACCGACTAACCTTTTTATCGTCGTTTGGTGTAGATCCTCCATCGCACTTTATCCCCTTGCTTCTGCTGCTCCTTCCTAAAAGTGATCCTGCAATCAAGACAAAACTACACATGGATGCTATTGTTCTACTAGAGGGTTAGAGATTAAACACAAATCGAATAAAACATATAAAACTCGTGTATTGGGATGGGAAAAGTACTCTTTATTAATCTCAAGATGAATCAACTTACAATGATAATAGAGATCGGCCACTGTTCCTCGATCCTGATCCTGGGCTCCTCCTCTTCTTTGTCCTCCAACTCCTTTGCTTGAATTCTCCTAAAGCTTGAGGAAAGGCTAAAGGGTTGGGACAAAATGGATTCGGCAATTGGGCAGAGTTTCTTTGCTATGATTTTCCTCCTTTGAATAGTACCCCTACCCCTTCTTTTATAGTCTAGAAGGAGCTAGGGTTTTAGACAAAATCTCGGCCATGCATGGCTGGGAGTTCCAGTTAACTGACCCAAAGCTTTTTGTTCCGTCGGAAACTTTCCTGATTTTGTGCTTTGTTAGGTAAACGTGGGCTGTAGTGGGCCAGCCAGCGTTCCAACGTGTGCAGCAAAAGGCCTGCCAGCGTTCCAACATGCCCAGTAATGGGTTAGGGTGTGGGTTACCTAATTTAATAGGTTTTTAAAGAGTCTGTCCAGCATGGCTTTGGCAATAAAGGGCAATGAGTTGGCCTGATGCCAGGTAAGAATGGATAGTGCAATTTAGGGTTATAACAGATGCCCCCTAATGTGTGAGGTCAGAAGAGCATCTAATGGCCAAAATACATTACCAATTCTTTACCAATCTGTATTGATATGCTGAATGAGTTAGCCCAGGAAACAGGAATCAGGAGGTGCCATCTGCAAAAAATATCAAATGTCTCACCGAGGCAGGCATACCCATGCTCGGAATAAAATAGAACCATGCCTACCAATCAAATACACTGTAGATCCATGTCAAATAACTATGAAGAGTAGCCATAAACAATACACAATGGAGCTACATCTCGAAATCAAAAAGATATACATATAAAGTATCCATCTCCCAGATGCTGATTTGGCATGATGGTTGTACTTCAGAGCTCGAGAAACAACTTCAAAATCTTCTAAACTCGGGTAGGAGTGTAATATGAGTGTACGACTGCACTACCCAGATGTCTTCGATGGCTCGTCGGTTGTGGACTTGATAATCTTGATGATCGGACTGAAGGCTTCAGTGATTTCGAACAAAGAATTGATTGGACGTTCAGGATGGCCGGGTATGCGGACAAGAGACATATTGCAGAGGGGCCAACTCAGGCTAAGTGACAAACTTCCTTTGGGAAATAGCACGACAAGTGATAAGACTTAGGTGGCATATCTGTTAATCATAAGTCTACGAAGCAGGAGGCAACACAAACTCTCCATATGTTTGGAAGAGTAACCAAATGGTGGAGGACACAACTCAAAATAGCGAGCAAAGCTTCCTAAGGTTGTACTACATCCCAAAGTCTGATGAATCAAATGGACAGATGTTCTTTATCCAAGGGTGACTCATGATGCTTCCAATAAAGAAAATACTTTTCCCATCCTCTTTTTGGGGTATATTTGATTTTTTTTTTGTTCTTTTTTGAGTATTTTGAAAAGAATAAAGGAATATTATGTTACAGTGGAGGAACGAGCATAGCAAACTTACAAGCTCAAGGCACAAGGACAAGACTGATGTTCTAGGAAAGGATACTTGGGAAAAATCCTCCAGTGGCCAAATTTGTTAAGACGCAAACACAAACTATTACTAGGTTGATGGGTAAAGGATGCAAATGCGGTTGATAGAACACACAATGGTAATGTCCTTCGATGTAAGTTTAACGAGCCCAGAGAAGGGAAGCTCGGTGATTTTTCATGTTTATAGAGTCTGAAAAAGCATAAAAGGAAACTCCATTGGGGTACCTTTTTCGTCAATAGTCTAGTCGGTTCAAAAAAGGGGTAAACTAACACTGATTAGACGTCAATTCAAAACCATTTTTATACGTGTGAAAAGGACAAGATCACTCGGCCAATTTTTCACTTCGAAGGAGTCTAAAAAAAGCTTAACTATGGACTCTGTCAGGAATATTCTTCTAGACCATTTTAACGAGTGTGAAAGAATAAGGTCACTCGAAAATCTTTTCAATTTTAGGGAGTCTGAAAAGAGCTTAACTATGGACTCCGTGGGGGTTTCTTTTTCGTAAATTTAGTCCCTCAGGCCCGAAAAAGGAATAAAATTATACCTGAGGATACTCTTCTAAAGAATTGGAATTCGATAGAGTATTCCTTTGTTCGTACAGTTGACCGTCCGGACCAAAAAAGGGGTAAACTACCGCCGGACAGACGTGACTTCAAATTTCAATTTAACGAGCATGAAAGATCACAAGATCACTCGGAAATCTTTTCATGTTTAGAGGGTCTGAAAAGGGCTTAAAAGGAGACCTGTTTAAGAAACGTTCTTCTAGACCAGTTTAACGAGTGTGAAGAAACAAGGTCACTCGGCCATCTTTTCGTCTTTAAGGAGTCTAAAAAGGGCTTAAAGAAGACTCCATAATAGTTACTTTTCTCAGTTAATCCGGACGAGATCGAAAATCATAAATGTAGTCTCGCCGGATGTTGCTTTTGGATCTCAAAGTGAGCTTGAAAAACAAAAAAGTTAGCTCAAGATCGACACTTTGTGGGTCGATGTTAGGTATCTCTTTGTAAGACCAGGCAAAAACATCGTGGAATTCTTTGAAAAGATCTGTGTAAATTTGAATCTCTTCGGGGGAGTAATCCACCCTGACGAAAACATTCTCCATGACGCCAGGGTTTTGGGAGATGGTGATAGGTATAGTGGCAGCGATAGTCACCATACTTCCCTCAGCATAAATATCCTATGTAGCTAAGAGGTTAATGGGACAAGGCTGATCTCTCGTCATGGTGATAGTGAATTCTCCTGCCTCGATTCGGCTCAAATCTGGGAGGAAATATGATCTGTGATGAAGATCGTCCCAAGGTTTATCTGGACCAGTCATTGCTTCGACTATTGCTTTGTCATAAGGCAAGACCAAATCCAAAGAATTGGTGTTGGCAAGAGAATATTGAGCCCAGATAGGCTCTGGAAATGGATCCAACTCTTGTGCAAGAGTCGGATCGGGAGTAGTTGAAGCTTGCTGGACCAAAGAGTACACTACTTCAGTGGTCGACAAGGGTGTAGACATGCCCACATGCCCTATCGCATCCATCGTGTCTGATGGGGAAGGAAGAATCCATGAATCCTGAAAGTAAGCCATGCGGAACGACGAGACGTGAAAAATCTCAGCCTTGTGGTGAGTGGATATAAACTTGACATCGCCATGAGGAGGTGGGTAATCGAAAGTACCCATCAAAGATGGGCACAAACCAACTCCTACGGTAACGACATCGTCTTGAGGATTATCAACCATGGGAACCATGGATGCCCCCAGAGCTGGGTCAGGTCGAGAGAAGTATAACTGATCAATAGTCACTATCCGGCCTTCTTGTGGAAACAATAAGACTCGGAAAAATGTAGTGACTACCGCTTGCATTGCATAAGTCCAACTACGACCTAACAATAGATTGTAGTCGATGGGGGTGTCAACTACCTCTACTTTGACGCACACAGTCTTCCCCCCTAACTGCACAGGGAAAGAGGGAATGATGCCATGCGGTCAGAAAGAACAACCATCGAACGCGGTGAGGAGAGTGGGTGATGGAGACAACTCAGGATGACCAATGGCTTTCCAGCATGCTAACGACATAACGCAAGTCGAAGCGCCCTTTTCTACCACCGTGCGGAAGATATTCCGTGTAAAATTTTTCGTGGGATGAGCCACTACTATCTGAAACGCAACGTGGTAAGGCAACCAAGGTTTAAAGTGAGTCATATCTAACATGATGGTACCCAGGTTACAAGTCTTGGTAGAGCCTAAAGCAGTCAACAAGGCTTTCCTCTGAGCAGGGAAACTTTGGAGGACCTCCAAAGCCGACATAGCACAAGGGGTTTGTGATAAATCTTCCACCACAGAGTAGTTCTGGGCGGCCCTTGCATTTGGATTGTGAGAAGCTTGCTTAAACGCACCTTTCAGAATGCGTGTCATTGTTTCACCCAACTTCTTCTCGATCTGTAGAGGAAGAGATGGGATCTCGGCTTCTTTTCCCTTCTCAGAGGCCCTTGGTTTGCTATAGTCGTGTGCTCTAGTCGTTATTAAAGAATCACATTTAGCCATATATATGTTCGCAGAAGATGAATTGTTTGGGGGAGGACAATTTTCTTGGCTGCCCACCTTGACACTTGTAGAGGCTTGAGTTAAATTTTGGCCATGCTGAAAGGGATTAGTCAACACGTCTTGTTATTGCTGTGTGACAAACTTTTGGGCCTCTACAAGTCGAGGACACAGATGAGTAGGGTGGTCTTCCGCACACAAGTTTCATGGATACCTCACCTTCCATTTTTTGGTAGTGCCCTCGCCAGCATTATCAGTGGGTTTCTTATCCCCCTTACCCTTCTTGCATTGTTTTTTCTTCCCTTCAGACTGTTGGGTGGCCTTTGGGTTAGTCGTCTGTACGGAGTGTACTTCCGATGTTTGGGTAGGAGGAGAAGCCAAAGCAGGAGTCTGGCTGGCCGCTGAGTGTTGTATAGATAACTGTTGCAATTTTTTTGTCAATTGCTCAGCGGGCTTGGTTTGTGCTGAACCAACTATACCATCGGCATGTGGTCTGGCTCTTTGTCTGGTTTTATCCAGAATCGATCGTGGTGCATTCGGAAGGATGGTAATAGACCAGAATGAGAATAGATAAGCTCAAACTGTTGAGCCCTCATGATGGCATCTTCCTAGGAGAAAACCCCTGAAGTTGCGATGTCTTTGGATAAATGCAGAACTAAAGACTTAAGGAACCACTCAAGCAGGAATGCTGGTGGGACAGGTACCTTGATAAGACTCTTTCGGTGTCGCCACTCTCGAATATGATTCGAGATATGGTCCGTTGTCGTCTGCGAGAAATTGGCTAGCAACTCTATGCCGGTGTCATATCTCATAGGTAACTGGAAATGGTTAAGGAAAGCCATTGCCAGTTCGCTAAAAAAGAATATTGTGAATGATCAAGCTCTATGTACCATTTCACGGCACTCCCAATAAGAGTGCGTTGAAACAATCACAACTGGACGGAGTCATATTTTAGGGAGTTAGATGAACACCAAAGGTGGAAAGTAGTCACGTGATCACCTGGATCTTCGTTAGGCTTGGCCTCGAACTTTGGGATGTCCAAAGGCAACTTCGTCGGCATAGGAGGCCAATGTGGATCGTGACAGATAGGATCATTTAACAACAGTGTCAAATCGGGCAAGTGTAACATTGCCAGGAATGGTAGTTTGGGTTGTTTCTGATAGCCTGGATAAAAGGGTCCTGGAGTTTGACTGGCACTAGGTTTCCAGGAAAAGTTTGGCTACTGGCCCGGGTTCTAGTAGAAACCATGGCCCTGACCAGCGTAAGGGTTTTTCATCTGAGGAGACATCTTTGGTTGATTCCCCATGAAGGACATAGGATGTTGGGCATTCATCGTGTTTGACAGACTTTGGGAAGGATTACCCCATGCTGGTCCCAAGGGGAGAGGCATAGAAGTCTGTCTGGGGTTCCATTGACTGTGGAAAGAATTTCCCCAGAACGACATTCCAGATGAAGGAATGGATCCTTGTCCTGAGTTCCAAGGTCCTGGTATATGTGCCCCCAGTGCAGGAATAGTACCCTTTGCTGGAGTAGATTGTCCAAAAATGGGTGTGCCCCCAGATGGGAAAGCAGTGGATGCGAATGTGTTATTACCAAACGTCCCATTCCAACAAACGGTGATGAACCTACCGACAGAGTTTGCGCAGGTGTTCCTTGATTCCCGACTCCAAATGAACTTGTGTGTGCAGGTTGCCCAGTGGACTGCTGATGCAATCCACCAAGCGAAGGGGACAAAGGAGAGATATGACCTCCAGTGTAAAAAAAAGCATTGAAAGGGATAGGAATGCCCCCAAGTTGACCTTGCAGAGGAGAGTTAGAGCTCCCTGCCCCTAGACCCAAAGTCTGTAAAGTGGAGTGAGTGAGTGTAGGACTTGTACCTGAACTAGGCATACCGTATGAAAATGGAGGGCCTGTCGCACTAGGTGTGTAAGGAGGTGTGGCCACCATGATAGATGGAGTCAGTCCACTATGCGACGCAGTTGTGGCCGAGACCATGGTGGCCCTGACCGCCGAAAAAGGCAAGTTAGGAGAAGCTTCTCCTGTGGTAGCAACAGTGATGGGAATGGAAGAATTCCCAGAGGAAGTAACAGAGTTTGGTTCCATAACTGGGTTGGGTGCTGATAGGCGTTTGTAAAATTGAATTGGAACAATAATGTCTGGCCAAGTATCAGTGTTTGAGGTTTCAACCAATCCAATATTGGTGGTTGATTCCTCCGGGAGTTGTTTGGGATCAATGGTTTGAGACCCGGTTGCTTCGAAAGACCCTTGTTGGTCTAGCTTCCACCTCAATGGGGGAGGGGGTGGCTCCAGTATAACCGACGGCAGGCCCAGAAGCCTTCATGATCGACAGAGCTCTGAATCCTCCACTGTGTGAGAAGATTCACGACACGCTAAGGTATTCTACACGAACAAACAACAACACACACTAAAAGAAGCCCCTATGAGATAAGACAAGCAAACACTAACTATTTTGAAGAACAGTTATAATAACCAACACTAGAGCAACTTACCGGTGCAAGTGAAACTCGAAAATGGAAGCACCCTCCGGGTATACTCTGCAAATCATGGCCCGATGTCTATCCTAGGTACTACGGTATACCCCCGCAGTCACCCGTGTATGTCCCTGGAAAAGATTGGCAACTAGTTTTCTAGCACGTGAATAGTCACCAGGTGGGTACAGTCGATAGTCGGGTAGACCACAATGAGCATGGTATCAAGCCCGAAACCTATCAAGGGTATCGAGAGAAAATGGTCCGGAATACAACTGAGGACCTCGAACGGGATCGAGACCCATGAAGCTCCGTGGAAAATGCAAACGACGGAATCCCTTAACAAATCCTCTATATGTGTTCTCCACAACACTCGGTCTAGCTTTGGAGGGGTTATCTCCGCTACCTTCCCTTACGCGACCTCATGTTTAGCCCCTGTGTTAGAGGGGGGTCCTGGATAACTTTCCGTAACTGGACTTCTACACTCCCTATTGACAGACTCCAATGTTTGGTTTGGGTGGCCTTGGAGAATTTACTCTCCAACCTATTCCAAGCCCTAGTCCTGAGCTAGTGTATGCACCCTATAAACAAAAAAGTCTACTTGATTTTAATTAGCGTTGCTTTTAATGGGATTTTTAAGTCACAAGGCATGAAAGTGAAACTGATGGTGTGTAAAAGACTCAAAGCAAAATGAACAAGAAATGCTTGGAAACAAAAACTTTTACAAAAATGAAAAACCAACAACTTTTCAACAAGAAAGATTTCTTTTCCTTTTTGAATTTTCTAAGATTTCATGCAAAAACTTATGAAAAATGACTCTTTCCTAGCTACTAATGCAACAACACAATCTTCAAACCAAGAAGAAAATGAAGCAATTTTTTTTTTTATTTAATTGCAAAATCACGCAACAAGGGAAAATGCTGACAAGCACAAAACCAAGAGAACGAAAACAAAACTCTGGCTTAAAATCACAAAAGAATCAGAGCAAAGATGCGAAAAATCAATCAAGAAAGCACCGATCCTAACACTTGTCTAAAAACCATAACACAATTTTTTTTCTCTTTTGTCTTTTCTATCAAAACATCAACTAATAAAAACACAAGCTAAGGATAAGAGGTCCTAACCTGCTGACTGTGCAGCCCCAGACTCTAAACCCCTGAGAGGAGCTCTTCTCACCACAAGAGGGGATGACTGCCCCACCCAAGATGAAAATCTACCAATCAAGCCCGTGATTGTCACCAAAACAGCACGCATGCAAACGCGTGCTGAGCTATAACAGTGCGCGGGTACCCGTGGGATAAACTTGAACAGGCCGTGGTTTTGTATAAAAGCTAAGATAAAACAACACACAGGTAGCCCAGACCTAAAAAAGGCCTCTGGTATTGACAACCAGGGTCTCTAAAAGGCTTGGATTCTTTTACTTTAACAGAAAAGGAAAATTTGCAAAAATAAAACAAATGCAAAGAATAACCAATACAATAAGGCAAACTGAAAACAAGACAGTAAACCAGCAAGACCCAGACAGGATCCAAAAAGCCCCCTGAGAAGGTAAACTTCTGACAGGGCAGAGGAGACTGCCTCTCAAGCTTCCTGAGTCCGACACACTACTGAAACCTCTACAACAAGTGTTCAAATGTGGGCTACAGAAGGTTAGGGCACGGGTTACACACGTTCAGGCCTTCTGCAGGCTGCGTGTACCTTTGTGTGTCCCGAGAATAAATGTCAAGCAACAGTCAAGGAAAACCTGGTATTGATAACCAGGTTCCCTGCTAGCTTTGACCTAACAGACAACAAATAAACAAAGAAACAGAAACTCAACTTCTTTGAACTACCCAAAAACCTTTAATTAAATCCGGAAACCCTAAGAGTAAATGTCCCCAGTGGAGTCGCCAATTCTGTTGTGGGGATATTCTACCCTACGGACTAACAAGCTAGGGCTTAAACTTGCATGCAGATCATGACCCTTAAGAAATTACTTTTAACCTTCTACCCCAAACCTAAAACCCTTTTTCACATGCAAACATGGGAAGGACCGACTAACCTTTTTATCGTCGTTTGGTGTAGATCCTCTGTTGCGCTTTATCCCCTTGCTTCTGCTGCTCCTTCCAAAAAGAGATCTCCCAATCAAGATAAAACTACGCATGCATGCTATTGTTCTACTATAGGGTTAGAGATTAAACACAAATTGAATAAAACATATAAAACTCGTGTATTGGTGTTAAGAACCAAACATCAATATAGCATAGAAAAACCTCAAGAAAAGTACTCAACACCTTGAAAAAGAGATAATATTAGATAATAAGCCTCTTCGAGGGGGCAACCTCCTTTTACCCCACTTAAATGTTCAAGTCCAAGATGATTCAAAATGAAAATGTCTCCTTGGTATATATAGGAGACTAGGAGGTTTTAATGGCCTAAAGCCGAAATAAATAAAATAACATTACTAATCTAAATCACAACTAATGGCCTAAAGCCGACATAAATAAAATAACATTACTAATCTAATATGCCCCAATTAAGTGGTAATGAGCCAATATTAGGG
>ML784361.1:436391-446549 GCA_009831015.1 Picea engelmannii
CAAGGGGGAAACCTCCTTTTACCCCACTTAAATGTTCAAGTCCAAGATGATTCAAAATGAAAATGTCTCCTTGGTATATATAGGAGACTAGGAGGTTTTAATGGCCTAATGCCGACATAAATAAAATAAAATTACTAATATAAATCACAACTAATGACCTAAAGCCGACATAAATAAAATAACATTACTAATCTAATATGCCCCAATTAAGTGGTAATGATCCAATATTAGGGCTTAACAATTGGGACGGGAAAAGTACTCTTTATTAATCTCAAGATGAATCAACTTACAATGATAATAGAGATCGGCCATTGTTCCTCAATCCTGATCCTGGGCTCCTCTTCTTCTTTGTCCTCCAACTGCTTTTCTTGAATTCTCCTAAAGCTTGAGGAAAGGCTAAAGGGTTGGGACAAAACGGATTCGACAATTGGGCAGAGTTTCTTTGCTATGATTTTCCTCCTTTGAATAGTACCCCTACCCCTTCTTTTATAGGCTAGAAGGAGCTAGGGTTTTAGACGAACTCTTGGGCATGCATGGTTGGGAGTTCCAGTTAACTGACCCAAATGTTTTTGTTCCATCGGCAACTTTCCTGATTTTGTGCTTTGTTAGGTAAACACGGGCTGTAGTGGGCCAGCCAGCGTTCCAACGCGTGCAGCAGAAGGCCTGCCAGCATTCCAACACACTCAGTAATGGGTTAGGGCGCGGGTTACCTAATTTAAGAGGTTTTTAAAGAGTCTGTCCAACATGTCTTTGGCAATGAAGGGCAATGAGTTGGCATGATGCCAGGTAAGCATGGATAGTGCAATTTAGGGTTATAACAATATTGCATGAGGACTTTCCCAATTACTTTTCCTGAAGCATCACATTCTAGAACAAAAGTATTTTTGAAGTCGGGAAGTACCAGGAAAGGAGTCATGCACATAGCCTCTTTGAAGGCATGGAATGATTGATCAGCTGTAGGAGTCCAAGTGAAAGCATTATTTTTAATGAGAGCAGTGAGAGGGGCTACAATTTTTCCATAATTCTGAAAAAACTTACAATAATATCCCATTAAACCTAGAAAACCATAAAATATCTTAAGGGTTTTAGGGCGAGGCCAATTCCACCCATATGCCATCCTTTCCAACAATATGACTGAGGTACTTCACTTCTAAGGCTCAAAATGCACATTTAGAATGTTTGAGAAAAAATTGGTGTTGAGAGAGTAGATGGGGAACTTCATCCACATGGGCGAGATGGGTTTTCACAGTTTTACTATAGATGAGAATATCATTAAGAGAAAATAATGAAGAAAAGGACGAAAGACATGATTCATAAGATTTTGGAAATTGGAGGGAGCACTACACAGGCCAAAGGGAGTTACCAAGAACTCATAACAACCCTCATGAGTTTTAAATGAAGTCTTGGGGATGTCTTCCTCATTCATATGTATCTGGTAGTAGCCAAAATGAAGATCAAGCTTAGTAAAGTATTGATCATTGCACAATTCATCCAATAGATCATCAATGACAGGAATGGTAAATTTGTCTATGATCGTGAGTTTTTTGAGGGCATAAAATTATAGACATATGCACCAATTTCCTTCTTTCTTGAGTACCATGACCACATGAGAAAAATAGGGGCTTGTACTAGGATGTATAACACCCACTTCAAGCCATTCTTGAATAAGTTTCTCAATTTCATTATTTTGGACAAAGGGATGACGATAAGGGAGAAAATTAGGAGGAAGAATACCTAGGACAAAGGGAATGGAATGACCATGAACACCATGGGAAGGGGGAAGTCCATGGGGAGTGGAAAAAAACAAATTGGTGTTTGGAGAGGATAGACTGGAGGTCGGGATTAGAGGGTGTCTCAACTACTTGAATGGAATGGAGTTGGAAAATAATGCCCAAATGACCTTTTTTGAGGAGATTTTTTATTCGATGAGAACTAATGATCTTAGGGGATCTTGTTGTGATGCCTTAGAAATTATATTATTGTCCCTCCTATTGGAATTTCATGGTTAATTACTTAAAATCCATGAGAATGGGGACCAAAGTGTGTAACCATTCAAAATCAAGAAAAATGTAACAACCACCCTTGTCGATAGCAAACATATGAGATTTCATGTGGTACAAAAAAAATTGTAAGAGCACATTTTCACAATGTCCACCACATTTCAAGGAACCACCATTGAAAATCATGATTTGAAAATTGTTTTCGGCATGGATATAACAATTGATTTCTTGGGTAATGTAGCAGTGAATAAAATTATGGGTGCTACCTAAGAACTTGTGTGCAGAAAGATGCAACAACAATGTATTCTTCCTCAGCTATAGAGAGTGATGTGGATGTTTGTTTATTTCTTGACCATGCTACCAGAATTTTTCCTAAGAAAAATGCTCCTCCATTGGTGTGTTTCCTATCATCTATGATACTTGCCCAATCTGCATCAGTATATGCAGTTAGATTGAAGTCTTTATCTTTTGGATACCATAATCCTAGTTCTAGGGTGCCTTGAAGGTATCTGGATATTATTTTTACTGCTTTTAAGTGGGTTTCTTTTGGTGCAGATTGAAATCTCCCCATGAGTCCTACAACCTACATGATGTCAGGTCTTGTTGATTTTGAATAGAGAAAACTTCCAATCATATATTTATACATCGTTTGGTCTACTTTTGGTGAATCATCTTCTAGAGCTAGTTTACATCTAGTGACCATTGGAGTACCCATAGGTTTACTATCTTCCATTTCGAATTTATTCAACATTTCCTTGATATATTTGCTTTCAGAAACAAATATTCCATTTTCTGTTTGATTTACCTCTAAACATAGGAAAAATGATAGTTCTCCCAGCATAGACATTTCAAACTCTTTTTGCATTTTGGTTGCAAATTTTATTCTTAATGTAGTGAGATTACTCCCAAATATGATGTCATCTACATATACTACCACAAAAATCATGTTTTTATCCTCAATTTTGATATATAAATTGTTGTCAGTAGTCCCTCTCTTGTATCCATGGTTTTGTAGATATTGATCAAGCCTAGAGAACCATGTTATGGGGCTTGTTTAAGACCATGCATAGCCTTTTTTAGTTTCACACAGTCTTAGCTTTCTAATAACATGAAACCTTTTGGTTTCTTAATGTAGACTTCTTCTTCTTCTAGTGTTCCATTAAGGAATGTTGATTTGACATCCATTTGATAGATTTTGAAATTTCTGAAGAATGAAAATGCTAGGAACATTCTGGTTGCCTCAAGTCTTGCTACTAGAGTGAAAGTTTCTTCAAAATCAATACCTTCTACTTGGGAATATCCTTTACAGACTAATCTGGATTTGTTCTTCATAATTTCCCATTTTCATTTAATTTGTTCTTGAAGGTCCACTTATTTCCTATCACCTTCTTGTTCTTGGGTCTTGGAACTAGTTCCCAAGTCTGATTCTTCTCTATTTGATCTAGTTATTCATTCATTTATTTTATCCAATCTTTAATTTTGAAAACTTATTTAATTGATTTAGATTCAATTAGGAATAAAATTTCCTGTTCTGAGTCAAAGGCTATTTTCCTTCTTGTTTCCACTCTTGCACTTTTATATCCAATGATTTGGCTTTTAGGATGATTATTTTCAACTCTCTTTGATGGAGCTCTTGGAAAGGGCGTTTCTTCATTGTCTTCTTCATCAGTGTGAGGTTCATTTTCATGTGTTTCATCATCATCTTCTTGCTGAGATTCTACGTCATCATCCTCTTGTTGAGATTTTATATCATCATCTTTTTGTTGATATTTTATTATCAAATCCTTGGGATATGCACTTTATTAGATAATCTATTTTTACATTTGCACTTTCCACTATTTTTAGTAGTCTGAGATTATAACATATGTATGCCTTTTTATTTGATGAGTATCCTAATAATATTCCTTTATAATATCTTGGGTCAAACTTTCCTAGGTTGTCTTCATCATTCTTTATGTAACATTTACTTCCAAATTTTTTAAATTATTTTACAGAGGCTGGCCTCCCAAACCATAGTTCATAAGGGGTTTTGTGATGATTGGGTCTCAATTGATCTCTATTAAGTATGTGAAATGTTGTGTGTATTGCATATCTCCAAAATTTGTCTGGAATTTTGGCTTAATTTAGCATAGTTCTTGCAACTTCTTGAACTGTTTTGTTTTTCCTTTCTACCACTCCATTTTGTTGAGGAGTCCTGGGAGATGAAAATTGTCTTTTGATACCATGGTTTTCACAAAATTGAGTGAACTCTTTAGAGGTGAACTCTCATCCATTTTATGATCTTAGACACTTAATTTTTAGATATGTTTCATTTTCTACAAGAGCTTTATATATTTTAAATTTATGAAAGGCTTCTGATTTTTCTTTTAAAAAGAAAACCTAGGTTAGTCTTGTGTAATCATCAACAATCATCATAAAATAATGTTCACCATAAGTGATTTTTGTTCTGGTAGGTCCACATAGATCTGTTTGAATAAGATCTAATGGTTTAGTTGTGGAATGATATTTTTTTTTGAACCTAACTCTTGTTTTCTTTCCTATTTGACAATGTTTACAAATAGGATCTGAAGGTTTAATCACTTTTGGCAGGTCCCTAGCTGCTTCTTTTTAGTTGGGTTTAATCAAGTTGTCAAAGATTAAATGTCCCAACCTTTTATTCCATATCCAACTTTCATCTAATTTTCTTAAGAAACATTTTTCTTCTTCTATATCGAGGATGTACACATTACTCGATGTTCTTGGTGCAACTACCACTAGCTTTCCATTGTCCCTTTTTTTTATTTCACATTTCTGACCCTGATCACAAACCTGACTTACACAGAATATTTGGTTTGATATTTTCTACCAAAAGTACATCTTCTTCTTTGGTTTTATTATTTCCTAAACTAACAGTTCCTTTTCCCAGTATCTTGGCTGGCATTTTATCTCCAAAAATTACTTTTCCTTTTCATTTATTATTTAACTTTCTAACACTCTTGATTTATTGCATATAATGCTACATTGAACTCTATTTTCTTTCTCCTCCATTATTTTTTATTCTGGGGAATATATGTCTTTTTATCATATTTTGGAAATCCACAATCACTTGTTTTATGACCATAGTTGTTGCATTTTTGGCATTCACTATTGAAATATTGCAAAGGAGAAAATGAGTTATAGTTTCTCTTTTATTTATTGTACTTGTTGTTCTTATCTCTTTGGACATTTCTATTATTGTATTGTCCATAAGATTTGCAGTGTACTTCCTTATGTCCAAAATTATTTCAAGAGTAGCAATATCCAATAAATAAATATTTAGGGGTATTTGTTCTGATGAATTTTTTTTGGTCATATTTTACTCTAGTGGAGAGTGTTGATTTATGTTTATGTGTAATAGTTTTCAATGATGTCATCTTTACCTCATTATCTTCTTTTCTAAATGAGTTTTTCGGAGAATCTGCATAGTTGATTGGTTTCTTGACAGATCCTTGTGATGCAGAAGTTGAGTCTTGAGTGTATCCCAAACCAGTCTTGTTGTTTGGTGATATTTGACTACTGGGAATTTCATTCAAGATCCTTGAATTATTTTCAAATTGTGATCCCTTCTTTACTTTCTCAATTTCACTTTTTAGTAGCTTAATCTCAACTTCTAGTTTCTCACATATTTGTTTTTTATCATTAAGTTGTTGTAGAATGATTTCTTTAGTTTTATTAGCTTCTAGGATCTAGTACCTCAAAGCACCGATGGTCTGTTCTGACTCCTTGATGGTTTTGGAAAATTCCCTCTCTCTTGATTTAGTAGCTTCTTTAATCTATATAAGCTCTTTTCTTAGTACCCTGTTTTGTTTTTTAGTTTTTTCTAGTTCTTCAATTACACTAAGGATTTCTTCTTCGAAGTTACCTTCTTATTCATCTTCTGAATGTTTATCATATTGAGTTTTCATTCCCATAAACAAAATCTCTAAATTTTCATCTTCACTCATGTCTGAAGAGTTGTTGTCTTCTTTGAAGTAGAATTTTTTCTTTTTCTTATAAAATTGATTCTTGTATTGGTTTTTCTAGTTGTGAACTTCTTCATCATTTTCCTCCTGCTTGGGATAGGGACATTTGTTAGCGAAGCGCCCAATTATGCCACAGTTGAAAATTTTGAAAGGTAATTTTCCTTTATATTTTCCAAATCCTTTCTAGAGTTTCTTTATAAAGTTGGCCTCTTCTACATCTGATATACCTAATGAATTATCATTGGTATTTTTCTCATGCCTTATCTTTTTCTTATATGATTTAAAGTCTGTGTTACAATGCATAACCTTCACACAAAAAATTAGTCATCCCTCATAGAATTCCATTAACTTCTCTTAAGTTGTCATTACATATATTCTTTCCTACAACGTCTTTGGGTGGAGTAGCTAGTGCAATGTAACCATCTACAACAGATTGCCAAATATCAAAACCAAGAGCCAACAAGAAGTTTTTCATTCTTATTTTCCATAGAGAATAACCTCCTCCATTGAACATTGGTGCTTTGTTGTTAGAAATTCCATCTTGTTGATCCATCTTCAGGTTCTACCTTCCATTTGATAGACTATGTTGAAGGAACCGAATATGATACCAATTGCTAGAATATTGAGAGAGGGGGGGGTGAATCAGTATTACCCTTTTTCAACAATTAGTAGTTATTTTTTATATTTTATTGATTACCACAATGAATCAACAATGAATTGTATGCAAAATCAATTATACAAATATATTTAACATCAATTACAAGGTTTTATAAATAATAGTGAAGGAAACCCATCCTCTTTAGAGAACCAACTCTAGGAGACACAGATCCCCTTCTTCAGGGCACTAAACCTAGGAAGCACCAACTCCCTCGTCTTTAGGGCACCAACACTGGGAAGCACCAATTCCCTTGTATTCAGGGAACCAACCCTAGGAAGCACCAACTCCCTTATCTTTTACAATTTTTTTAGTAAGGATATGAATCCTTCCATGCTCCTCCCTTCCACCCTCACTGCATAAGTATCTACATCTTTCCTTCTTGGAATCTTATTTTTCTTTTGATCTTCTGATATGGACCGCAAATACACTTTATTCTCACCACTATTTCTCATTTATATACTCTTCCAACTAGTGTGAGCTATGAAACATGGTGTCCCTTTGTTTGGAACATCACACCTCTTCATTAACAATAATCTCATTTGTTTTTGTTTTATTCAAATATTATCGAGAAGACTTTTCAATTTAATGAAAATTATTTTCATTAATCGATCACAGGTATGGATAGATTTTATTTAATCGATCACAGGTATTTTTAGAAATTAAATTCTATAGAGGTGCTTCCTTCAAACCATTTACATATGACCATAGGCACATGACCACGAGATTATTAATTTAAGAATTTCCTCTTCTTTCCCCTTTGTTTCTTTATTCCATACGACCATAGGTGGTGACCAAGAACTAAGCCAAGTGAGTGCTTGATCACTTATCAAAATCAACGATCACATTTTAACTTCAAGATGAGATGGATGGTTCTAATTTACTTCGGGACTTCGTCTATTCACAGCTCTCGAAGTCTGGAGTAGAAATTCCTTTGGAGTGATTACCTACCGAATAAGTCATACAACAATGGTGACCACTTATTGTTGGTTAACAATTCCACTTACACTATCCTTCCATTGTACTTGATCAATGGTCGAGAACGCTCCTAAATTAGATAGATGGTATGCGTTAACTTCAACCTTCGACACTTTGGGTGATTTCTCCTTCTTTTTACTTTAATCTTATGGATTTCATTTTTTTGAAGTTGATTAGACGGTTGGATGTTATTTTCATGATGAACGGTTCTCATTCATTTCAGAACTTCAGGACTTCGGGTATTTGTTGGTGGTGAAACTACGAAAGTACAAAATCTCAGAATGACGAACTTGATGACGTCACTTGTTGACGTGGCACTCATCATGTGGCACATATTAGTCTCCTGGATCTAATGGTCCTTATTTAACCCTAAAAGGTTTAACTTAATACAACGACTATCGTAAATTTGGGTATTCAGGATCTAAGCCTTTTGCCTAGCTTATCCTATCCTTCTACTTTCCTTGACCCGAAGGTTAGGATATTTCCTGAAGTGTTCTTTAGATTGAACGGTACTCATTAAATTCGGGACTTCGAGGCTTCAACCTTCGTCTTTCTTACTTCTCATTTTACCTGAAGTGAGATTACCCAAATTGTAACCTCCTCACAACTCTTAACCCAAAATTAATGTTGTTCGTTGATCATGATTTTAGATCGACTACTTGATTTGTCTGGGATACTTCTTTGACTTGGTTTAAATCCAAAGACTCTTATTTTTCCAAAAATGTTACCTATGATTCAATGGCTCACGTTTACTTTGGAACTTTGGCTTCGACTAAAATTCCTTCATGCACGTTTCCTTCGATTGATTTTACCTGAAGTGATCAAAGTCAGGCTGGCCATGCATATGTCACTTGCATGATCTATGGTTCATGAATTACTCTGTCCTTCCACTCAAATTGATCCAATTCTCGATGTGGATTTCAGAACCACAACTTGCACGTGGTTTAGTCCATCGCCCAAACTCCTCAATTTGAATTTTTTATTATTATTGGTGGATCAACCATAGTCTTCGATCTTTGAGTCAATGAGATCTGACGATCTAGACAGATTGGGGTATTGGAAATAACGTGTAGTTTAATTCTCCTCGCACTTCACAATCAATCCTTTCCCTTGATCTTTTGCTTGCGTATCCAACGATCTTAGTTTGTCCTGTGGGGATTTCAAACCCGAAAACATTTCTACATTGTGCTTTCCCTTATGAGCTTCATGTGCATCATCGAATGTTGAAATCAATGACAATACATCAATGACAATATGTCCAACATTCCCAACCATAGGCGTATTTTTCCATTTCTCTCAACAATAGACAACCTTAGGAAACACTCTCTTTTGTAGATTTGGAGCCCCAACTATGGGGTGATTTGTTGCTGAGAATTAGAGAAAAAATTCTATGGTTGGGTGTAGCATCCATCCTCTATAGTTGGTTGCACATTTTTTACTCTCTTATTTGATTGAATTAATGATTGTTGTGCATGTTTAGTAAAATGCAATCATTCTTTTACATAGTTATGTTAGATGCATGGACATTTTTTTAGCATGACACACATATTTAAATTAATGTGTAGCTCTTCCTTTACTATATCCCTCAATGTTAAATTTGACGTCCTTTGTAGAAGTTATGATTATGTGTTAGATTCCCATAAATTGAAAATTTTCTTGGCCACACTCAAGAACATTACACTATGTCGGTTCATGGACCTTGGTAAGGACAATATCCACACACGGGATCAGATGAAACATAAATTACTCAAGAAGTATCAAGATTATTGTAAGGAAAAAGAAATGAGTGAGGAATTATTTAGAATGATACACCATGAAGATGAGAGATTTGAGGATTATGTCGAAATATTCAACTATAATATGCAGATGGAAAGGCATGAAGATTTGGCTCCCAAAAACATGATGTGTCTTATTATTGAGAGGAATCCGAGATGATTACATTAAACTTCTCAACCTGATGGGTGAATCTGAGATGAATGAATTAAACTTATCAACCTGATGGGTGAATTCGAGATGACTACATTAAACTTTACAATGGAGCCTTACAATCCTTATACAGGCTTCTTCACATGCATTCTCTGGCATACAAAACCATGAACCATCAATACCATGTGCCCAAAACCATGTCTTGAGACCTAAACCACTTTGACTCATTCTTGTGTCAAGGTTAACCCTAAAAATCCAGCCTTTAAACATGAATTGGAGATTTTTTATACAGCGCCCTATCACCTAGGTCTTCCTACCAACTTTACTAGTGAGTTACTAGGGGTATGCATGCCTTACCAAGCCTTACAACCATATGCCCTTTTACATGCAAAAAATTTCTTCTCAATCGATTTTTTTTCTTCATGTGTCTTATGGTGACTACACCATCACCATCGGTTGCTACATCCTCTCTCTTTTTGCAAGATACCAAATATATAAAATATGCAGAACAGAAACGAAATGCTAGAAATGACAGAATAACAGTAAAATATCCAGCATAATCTTCACAATACACAGAAATGATATATGAAATAGCAACAGAAATAACACTTTGAATCAG
>ML784361.1:460233-473538 GCA_009831015.1 Picea engelmannii
AATGAAAATGTCTCCTTGGTATATATAGGAGACTAGGAGGTATAATTATAACTAATGGCCTAAAGCCGACATAAATAAAATAACATTACTAATCTAATGTGCCCCAATTAAGGGGTAATGGGCCAATATTAGGGCTTAACAGGGTAGCGTTGGTCAGTGCATCGGGCAACAAGAAGGCAACAACAAGGCAACAAGGTAGCAGGGAAGGGACAATCATATCGATAGAAATTAGCATCGGAAGCAGGTAATTTGTTTGTGAAATGACTAAGTTATTTTTATGTTGTAGTTAAATGTTAAATGTTAAATTCTGCTGAAATTTTATATGCTTATTTGAAGTTAATGAATTATTTACACACTCAGAAATTCTATGTTAGAAATGTTATGCGTAATTGTAAGGATTTTACTAGGCTTGTTGATTTTCTTTTACTGGCCACTACACATGGTATCATATATTTTGTTTGAAATATCGGCCTAAGGGACAAAGCTCCAAGATCTAGCTCCAGCTCCACCTAACCTACAAACCAAACACAGAAATTTTAACACAAGTATAAAAATAAATGAAATACATATTGAAAATGTAAAAAAAAAAACAAATATCACAAGAAAAAAAAACAAGTATTAGAGCAGCTTGATGCTCACTGCTCTCCAAGTTTGTCAAGCCTTTAAAATATACTAGGCCAACATGTGTAACATTGTTATAGCCCATGTTCAGAGTCTTAAAATTCAGAAGTCCTTCAAGTTTTCAGCATCCAACATCAGTTATACAACATGCCTTAATGTTGAGATATGACAAAGCAACAAGACCTGAAATTGTATCCATGCGTACCACGGTCACTTGAAAGCCCTCCATGTTGAGTACATAAAGTTTTTTTCAAGCCTTTAAAAAAATCGATGCCTGGATCAGTGACTTTACTACGAGAAATTTGTAGCTCCTTCAAGTTTGTAAGCCCATCGAGAGGCTTGATATCCAAGTTCTTTATACAATTGCACCATCCAATGTTCAATGCTTCTAATTTTGTAAGTCCTTTTAGATGCACCAGTCCACCATGAATCCCTGAGCACTAGAAATCTGTTTTAAAAATAAGTGAAGTCAAGGTTGTAAGACCTGTGAGATATTCCAGTCCAGCACCAGAAATCTGTTCACAATAGTTAAGATTCAGATACTGTAAATTTAAACAATCTTGCAATATTGAAAGCACTGAATCTGTTACATTTGAACTAGAAATGTTGACTGCCAGAAGAGATGGTCCCTATTGTTGTTCCTGAGTCTGTACTTAAGGCTTAAAAGTACAGTGTCAAGGCATCGGAAAGTAGGTTAAAGATGGATAAGAGGGTAACGTCAACCTTCAATAAAGGAAACTAGGGAAGATTTCTACGTTGGCATTGTCTAGCTTCCAACTGCTCCTGAGTAGTTATATCTTGTTCAATGGCTGCCCATGAACGTTCAAGTTCCTCCTGGTTATTAGCAGTTTTAAGTATTATGTCAAAAAGGTTTAAAGCAATATGTGTTTGATTAGATAGTCCGGGTTTGATATTAGGCTGTGTTGCTGCAGGGACAATCATTGAGGAACAATAAGAGTAGGAAAGGATTCAAAGAGAGATTAAACGCTGTCTCGATTTGGTCGAATAAAAGAGAATTTTTTACTTTTTAAGAATAAAATAGGGATGCAAATTGAAGGCTCTTTCCCGTAACAGTATTATATTTTAATATAATGGTGTGAGGTGAGAGAAAAACATTTAGCTGCATATAATGCAAGGTTCCTGTCAAATAGAAAACTCACATATAAACAGAAGAGGAAATTAGTAAAGAAATAATTGACATAGAAAAAATATATATAGAATTCTGAAAGTACAGATTGGTCTTACACTCGCTGATAGATGGTGCAGAGGAAAGACAATAAGCGATTACAGAAAAATGAAATCCTCTCGTTATAGTAGTGGTCATACTAAAGTATAACGAATCACATCAATTATGAATAATTGAATGAAATGAAAGAAGAAACACGAAGAAACAAACTTGTAACACAGTCTTGAAGGAAACAAGAATCTCCAGATTTGCTTGTATTAACTTCTCGAATGCAAAAACTCTATTACAATTGACACAAAAAAGGTCCAGCCTTGTTTATTTCGTTCTGTGATATATTTATATAACTTTACAGATCAGTTAGAATGTCAATGGTTACACAAATTCAGTTACAACCGAGAGGAGTGCAATTGCTCCCTTTCTCATAATCTATCTTTACTTGGTGCCAGGTGCTCATCTTCTCGCTGATTCGGTGCAGGCGGTACATCTTTCCACGAACTGAGACACAAGCTGTGAAGGTTCCACTTGATAGCTGGCCTCAACAAAATAACATTCTCGGGCTAACTGTTGTATCTTGTCTCCCATTTGTGCATCGACGATGTTGAGGGCACTTAGTTGCGCGCTGGGTTGGATTAAGTGCTTGTCAACTTGAGCCATGTCCACCCTGTCCATCTAAGAGATATCAGTCGAATCTCTCTCATTTTTTTCCTTCAGATCGAGTGAGATCTGTTCCACATTTATTTGCATCAAAGCTTCTGCATCACCTCGGCTGTCAATATCTAATAGCTCACCATCTATGGAGTTAAAAGCTTCTTCTAAAGAGTGGGTTACCTTTTGGACTTGTTCCTTTCCCAGGGCAATGTTATGCTCCCAATATTTCAATAGAATATTGCCTCTGGTTTGTTCAGGGATGGCAAGCCCAGGAGCACCTACCGAAAACCTGTTATTTGTGGCAATCACCGCATCCTGGAAAGCGACCCGAGCCACTTTGGCCTCCCTTTCCCTGGCAATCAGGTTCTTGGGCACCTGATTTACCAACAGACAGTTCTCCCGAATCTCTCCTATCCTGGCAAGCAAATTCTGCAATGCGAAAATATTTTTCTCCGAATCTCATTAGCTCAGGATTTAAATATGCAGATGTCTATTTCTCTGCTCTCGAAAATTTCTGCTCGAGCCTGCAACTGTTCAATCATATCTCTCTGTTGGCTCACCTGCACTCTACCATCTCGGACCACCAACTATGCTTGCTCAAGCTTGGTCTTGAGAATTTCTATTTCATTTTTGTCGGCCACTCTAGCCTGTTCTATCTCCATGCTTGCCTGACCATTAGCATTCTCTGCGGCTGTAGCCAATCTGGCCTCGAGGGTCCTAATTCGGCAATTTTTTCTTTTTAGTTGGTTATTCAAAAGCCCAACTGAGAATTGATTTGCTGAAGCATATGCTCCCAACATTCCTGCTAATTCAGCGACGAGTTGGTCACTTTTCTTATTTTTTCCATCGATCATGATTTTATATTTTTTTACAGTGGACTCTCCTTCTTGATAGAACTCTTTTTTCACTACCGCCTTCCTCTTTTTATCAAAAAAGAACTCATTTGGAGGGAGTTCCTATGCTCTAATGGGCCTCAGTTCTTCATTAAATATCCATCCCTTGCCAACATTTCCCTATGCAAACTGCAAGGGTGTGACCGAGGTCATGGGCTCTCCTATTTGTTTTACCGATTCTTTGGGAGTACCGACGGGATTCTTCTCCTTTGGCATACGCAGAGTCTCTATTTCAGTCTCTGGTTTCTGTTCCCTTGGTGGCCCTGCATTTTTTACTTCCGCCTCTGAACTTTGTTCCCTGGGTGGGTCCGTAGTCTTCTCTTCTGCTTCGGGATTCTTCATTTGCTCCCCTTCCTGGTGTTTTCCGAGGTTAGAAATTGGGTCCTCAGAACCTTTAGCATCCTGATGTTTCACCTCAGAAATACCCAAACCCCCCAACATAGCGGGAAGGCTTCTTCGTCTATGTTATTGGAACTTTAATACAGATGTTGTGTCTTTGGGTGCTAATGATTGGATTCGGGCTAGCACTTCTTCATACGATCTCACCCCTTGGAAAACATCATCCGAGGGTGAATTTTCATGCTCAAATCTCTTGAGCCCACAATGAGCCAAATGGTTGCTCACAACCCTTTGCGGATCATGCTTTTTAACTTCGATGGAGACCAAACTTAGGTCTTCCAGGGCAGTAGCCTCGGCTTTGGCATGCCCAAAATCTAATAAAGAATAGGAATTCAGCCGAATAGGAAAAGAAGTCCATACCTTCTTTGAGTAACCCTTGAGTTCTTTGCTCACGCCTCCAATTACCGTTTGCCAAGAAACCTCTCGACAATCCATCTTGTCGAGGATGAACAAGGGTAGCGCATGAGGGGGAACAGAAGCCCCGAAAAATCTAAAATATGAAAACTCTGCCTCCACATACCAATCCGCTATGCCACTCAGACCTGTTGCAATGTTGTCCGAGACGCGAGGTGGTGGGTGCCCAAAAATGGTGATATGGAAGGGCACCATCACCCAGTTAAAAATATCATATATGAACCTTTCTTCTTTATTCTCCCATAGTTTGTCATGATACTCATGCACGGGTTTTTCTTGGGCTAGATAACAAGCCCAGCTCATTAAGGGGAATGGTGTCATGGAACATACCGCGTCCATGATATATGATGACATGAAAAATGAGGATGGTTTCCCACTTTCCTTCTTCTCCCGATACTCTATGACCCTATTGGCCAGACTGTCTGAGAGCATCTTTGCCCAATTAAACGAGAAAACCTTCTGCAACCCGAAACATAAGAGGCATCCATGCGATGTAGAAATGTGTTGTGTCTTCTCTCCCAAATAGCCTGCATGTCATCATGGCCACATATTTATACTGTGGCTCCAAAGAAGAGATAGAATAAACACCATGGTCATTTTCTCTGAATTTCGCAGAGCACGAAACCCAATCTTTGATCAAACCAGGCATGGTTTTTTCGTACTGGGTACACTCTTTCTCTTTGAATTCCTCTAGGAACTTGGCACCATATGTGTATTCAGACGTCGAAGGTATCTTGTACATGGTTTGTATATGCTCGGGCCTAAAAGTCCCGACAGTAACTCGCTGGCTATTCATGATCGTCCTGGTAGGTAAGTCCACGTGGTCCAACGCCCACCGGATCATGTCATAATACAGAAGCAACCGTGGCCTGGTTGCTATTTTGTGCATCCTCGATTGGACGATTATCTTGTATTTGGTGTGTAGATCATCCATTTTGATGTCATCAGAGTCGTCTGAGTAATATACCAATTCTGCTTGCAGAACATTTGAGACAAATGACCAGTTGGGAATCGAGTCGACACTTCTGGGTGAAGTATCTGCTACATTGTCTGAACCCTGTCCCGTGATTTCTACATTCACCTTCACTGCTTTCCGCAGAGCCATAGCTGAAACTTTTGTTTTTTCCCTTCTGCGATAGACCTGTGTATACATGCAGAAATTAGTTCACTCGGAAAATGACGAGCTCTGTGCGCTTATGAATTTTTTTTTCATTATAATAAAATGAAACTCCTGTATATATTTGAAAATTCTGTACTTTTCAAAATAAGTCTGTCAAATCGCAATTAGAAACAAATTTATTGCGTAAAAATCCGATCTTATTATTCGTGGATTCACTCTAATTCTCCATTAATGTCATCAATGTTTGGCAGTCTGACGGTTAGTCGGAGTAGGGAGAAGGATGGTGACCTCGGGAAACGTGCAAGCCTCGATGTGCGGGACACATCTTGCTTTATTTTAGATTATCAAAACTTAACAACGTTAATAACTTTCTCGCTTTTCGCTGCATCGTTGATTTCCTTTTAACTTTTTGAGTTTTCAACTCGCGAGACTGCGAGGACCGATTTTGTCTTAATTAACAGTAATCGTGATTTGGAGTATTATTAATTTTATAATCAATTTATTCGCCATATCATGACTCGGAACTTTGAAGACCATTCTCTGGGAGATTAGTATGCCGAGTCGCGAAACTGTGAGATGGAGATAATTAAGACTCAATTAAGGGGAGGAAAATCTTAGATTAGGTGATTAATTAATCAAGTTATAATTATGTCACGACTTCGTGAGTCGGGATTTTAGACGACGTAAATTTCTAAAAGATAGAGCCGAGTGGCGAAGCGCCGAGAACATATTTTAACCATGGTTAGTCTTTTTTGCCTTTAATCCTTGACCAGGGTTAGCCTGAAAGAACCTCGTGTTCTCGGCTCTTGGAGCTGTAAAAATAAAAATTCAAACTTAGCGACCGCCGAGGCGCGAAACCCCGACGATGTCTAATCACTGGGTTAAAATATTTTACCCTGGTTACTGTGTTGAGCGAAAATTTAAAAAGACTTCGCCGTTTCGTGACTCAGGATGTGTAAATTTATGAGTTATATTATCTAACCTGCGAGATCCCGAAGTAAAACAAAGAGAGTGACATTCTTAAGAAAGTGAACTTGTTTTGAGGGTAAATGAAGCATCGCTGCTTAATCGACAAGATTGCAGAGCTTTCAAAGTTTCTGGGGGGAAAAAATCAAAAGGTCATCTTTAAAATTTTAAGTATCCAAAATGAAAATTGTGACGAGTTAAAAAAAACAAGGGCGGCTCCAACACCTGTGTTGCAAGAATTTCAAGCCAACTATCTTCCACTTCAGGGTATTCTCCTAGAAAAGCATCCTGAAGATTACAGTCTTGAAATGATTTATAATAAATCTTGTATTTTTGTATGGCTACTATTAAACTACAAAAAATATTTCACGGTGCAAAAAAAAATATTAAACTACCATTTATTGCCAACTCTGATTAAATACTGAATGGAAAAGCTACGCTAGTGCAAATCAATGTCAATCAAAAGATGCTACTTTGACAAAAGGGGTTGCATGGGAGTTAAAGAAGACAAATAAAATTAAACACTGAAAAACAGGAAAAATGAATAGCCAGGATGATGCCCTCGTTATTCCTTGATGGACTACTACATCCCAGATGAGTCAAAATGTCACAAGTCATATCCACTATTCTAATTGAAAGAAATTTATTCGTAATGATGTTCAAGTTCAAACTATTTATTGTGACTTCCCTACTTAGAAAAGAATAAAGAATGAGGGTTTTTAAAATTTAACCAAGTTTTTAATCGTTAGCTTATTATTCAGGAGCAGAGAAACATACCCAGTTGACCTTCAAGGCCTTGACCAGTAAAAAAAAAAAAACAGATTGCTTTGTCGTTTGCAAAGTTTGAATCAACATAGCTCACAATGGTAACAAAGGTAGCATCCCTGCATATACTTAAAGTCACATTATCCTCTACACCTTCAAGGTTATGAATAAATGTAAAACATGCATTCAAGCATTCTCTGCAACTATCAGATGATGATAGTAATTGCACACAGCTCGGCTGCAATTCCCTGAAACTTGGCATTCCCTCCATCTCCTCAACATTTGTATGACCTTTGCAATGAAAATTAGTAGTAATATTTGTACCCAATCCATAGAATGCCATTTCATTGGGTGAAATTCCATTTGACTGCAATGTGTCCGATATTTTCTTGAGACAAATCTCAAAATACGATGAAGGAATTGCAAGGTTGCCCATGACGTTTGTGTATCGTGACATAGAAATGGCTACTATAGCATTTAAAAATCGACAACATCTTCCTCTGTCTAGAGTAAAGCATGCAGATCTTACTTTTTTGAAGTTCAAGTTGCCAAACTCAAAGGGGAAACTAGTGTCAACTGCAAGGAAAAAGGTCATTTTGAGGCGCCATAGGATCAAGAGACTGAGAACCAACCACTTGAACGCCATTCCCTGCATTTTTGAGGTTAAATGTCCAAAAAGAAAAGCTCAATGCTACATTGGCTGAGCTCAAACTTAAGCACACTAAATCCTTGTATCCAAAGTGCTCGAAAAAAAATGTTGTAAGATAATAGAACCATTAAAGGATTTCGTATGATAAATTTGAGTCAATTTACTCTTGGAGAGATTTACATGATAACCTGAAGCTTGACCTCCATTAAACAAACCCCAGTGGTATTTATCAGCTGAGTAAGTGGGAACGGAGGGTGTAAATGAACACAACAGAGAAATTAAATTTAACCGTAATTGATTCCTTACCCTCTGGAATCTCTTTTCCCAACGTTCATTCACCGAAAACTTGTGAGAACTTACATGAGCAGCACTACAATCGCTACCAACACCAGTCCCTTCGTCTTCTTCCAATTCATCCTATCTGAAATAAGAGGAGTAGAAGGAGGAGGATGCGCGGAAGGTCTCGGTGGATGAGAAGGAGGCGGTAGAGGAAGGACACGTAGGGTTCAAAGAGCTGGCAGGTGTAGGGTTTTAGGGTTAGGTATGAAGAGCAAGTGGGAAGGAGGGGGTACGTGGGCCTCATGCGAGGACCCACTGCCCGACTGTAGAGATATATATATTTTTTATATTATATTATATTTTATTCTTTTACTAATTCATTTTATTAATTTACTTTAATTGCATTTTAAATAATTAATTTAAATTTTAAATCTAAATTTTAATAATTAAATTTAAATTTCTAATCTCGTTGAATGTCAAAATGTTTTTGCATAGAAATTAAGTATTTACTTTCTAAACTTAATTTTATCCAAAGTAATTAATAATAATAATTAATAACAGTAATTAATTAATTAATGTGTTATTAACATTAACATATTTAATAATATTTAAACATAACATTACGATACTAATAAAAATTATTTTGGAGAGATTAAAATTTGGGGTAGTCTATGGGTTTTGAACCCGCGACCACCCACCAAGCGATGCGCCTTAAGAAGAGAAATAACACCAATGCACCACACATATCACTTTTACAATAAATTCGCATATAAATAGTTTAATTATCAATAATAGCAAGGTACTAGCCTGAAGAATAATCTCCGTTTATCCAAGCATCAGGCTCATGAGACCTTACACACAACTCATTAAGCCAAGTGCCAAGTCCCTCCACTCCATTCCACCAGTCAAGTCAACGCTAAATCTCAATGTGGCATTCGACAACGCCAACACTACATGCCAAGGAAAATCTCCCGAGTCAGGCATTAGAGGATATTTAGTTGTAAGAGAAAATTTAAAAGGACTTAGACTGGGATAGGCGGGGAGGAGGTGGCATATGCACTAGGAGGGTAAGCATAGGAATTGGCAAGTATGGCGCAAGACTAGCGTAGCTACAGGGCAAGTGAACCAATAGTTTTTTCATAGGGGTTAAGAAATCAAGCTTAGATGCTTAATCCTAATCCTAACCTAGCCAATCCCCTAAAGGAGTAATCTCTGTTTACAGTTAAGTAAAGAAAACTTACACCTAACCCTGTTTCTAGTTTGAGTAGAACCAATTTGAAACATCCTTGAACTCACCCTGACAAATTGGTTGATGCAGGTTAAAGGATATAGGATGGTCAGGACTCAAGGGAGCCGAGGCAGGGGAGCTTCATCGCAATCACCGCCAATACCGCCAGTGCCACCGCCACCATCACCCAAACTAGTCCTCATACTACGCTTGTTGGAAGCCATTATTGAGACTTTAAAGGGGCAAAAACCGACAAGGACTAAAGTGGAACCCCCACCATCTGGAACGGGTAATCTAGAAGCATTAAGGGATTCAGGGGGAGGACCTCCACCCGAAGACATCACACGGGAATTGTAGAAGATCAAAATTTTGGAGTTTGCCGGGGGTCACGCCAGTGAATGCGCTGAAGCATGGTTGGAAGGCATGACAAGGTGTTTTTCCTTAAGGGGCTATGTGTCCAACTTAAAGGTAAAGATTGCCATTTTTTAGTTAAGAGACAACGCCTTGAACTGGTGGGGAAACCTAGAAAGACAACTGCACCTTACCCCAGACACAATATCTTGGGAACTTTTCGAGGAGAGGTTTCGAAGGAAATATCTACCAGCATACTACGAGGAACAACAGGTAGGGGAATTTCATGCCTTAGTACAAGGAAACAAAATTGTAGAAGAATATGAGATCAGATTTATGGAGCTGGTCAAATATGTTTCGTATATGGATAATGACCAACGACAGGCAGAGTGCTTCGTCTATGGATTGAACCCTAAGATAAGAGCTATGGTGCAGATGTGGAAACCATCTTCAGTAGTGGAAGTGGTGGAAAATGTGTGTTATGTGGAAGAACACATGAACTTAACCAGGGGTACAAGACCGACATTTCTGCATCGCCCAAGATTCGTAGGAAAGGCCTCAAGGACATTTCCTAGGGGAGGGGGCTTCAAGGCCACTGCCATATGGTAACAGAGTCGCACTAAGGATAGTAGCTGCAGGGATTTCAATGTCAGCGAGTGCAACATCTCATTCATCGCCAACGGTGCAGACAGGTCCACGACCATCTCAGGGAACAACTAGTAGGGGCAGGGGTTCCAGGGGAAGGAACTCATTTCAGATATGATCACATAAAAATGCACAGGTTCAATCTCATGTTACTTGTTGGGGGTACAGAGGACCCCATTACTAGTGTGACTGCCCAGAGTTACAATCAGGGTTCGTGCATAAAGAAGGAAAGGCACTGATGGGGAGAGAAAGTAGTAGCCACCAGATTTATGCAGCGGTTAATAATCACCAAGCCGAACATCAATCCATGGTGGTGGAGTCATAAGGTACGCTAAAGCATATCAATGTTAAGATTTTGTTTGATTCTGGTGTGAAAGATAGTTTCATTTCACCATCTGCATTAGAAAAGAGTGGGTTGGCAGCCTACAATCACGATGAATTTAAACAAGTCGAGATGGCTTTAGGAGAAAAAAAAGTAGTAGGACCTAGTGTTGATAATTGTATAGTAGACCTGGGAGTGTGTACTACCAGGTTGAAGGTATACATCACTACTCTCGAGGCATATGACCTAATCATTGGAATGGATTGGTTAGCAGCTCATCGATCTTTGGTAGATTGTTTCGCAAAGAGGGTGCTTTGTCTCGACGATGAAGGAAGACCAGTAGAGATCTACAGTGTACAGAGAAAAGTGAAATTACGCTTTATATCAACTATGAAGGTTAAGCGATGCTTGAGAAAAGGGTGTCGATTGTATGTAGTGGAAGCAGTGAATGAAAGGAGAGGACCCTCATTAGATCAGTACCCAGTATTGTTAGAATTTAAAGATGTCTTTCAAAACAAGTTACCAGGGTTACCTCCTGAGAGGGAGCTTGATTTTACTATTGAGCTAAAACCTAGTGCAAAACCAATCTCCAAGACTCTGTATCGAATGACAGCGCTGGATAAGGCCCAGTGTTTCACCCTGGGGCACGCCAGTAATTTTTGTAAAGAAGAAGGACAGATCCTTAGGACTGTGTATAGACTACAGGGACTTGAACCGTGCTACAATGAAAAATAGGTACCCAATGACGCAAATAGATGACCTCTTCGATCAGATGAAAGGAGTAGCGTTATTCTCCAAGATTGATTTGTGATCAAGGTATCATCAGTTAAGGATTAAGGAAGGTGATATCCAAAAAAATACCTTCCGAACTCGGTTTGGACATTACGAGTTTGTTGTAGTACCTTTCGGATTGACCAATGCGCCAATAGTATTCATGAGCCTCATGAATGGCGTATTCTGGAAGTACTTAGACCATTTTGTACAAGTATTTTTAGGTGACATCCTCATCTATTCCAAGAATGAAAGAGAACATGAGGAACACTTGCAAATAGTGTTGTCCTGCCTTAGGGAGAACAAATTGTATGGGAAGCTGTCGAAGTGTTCCTTCTTCCAGAAAGAGATCCACTATTTAGGTCATATCATTTCTAGTGAAGGAATCTTTGTGGACCTAGAAAAGGCAAAGGCCATTATGGAGTGGCCAGTGCCGAAAAATGCCCATGAGGTGAGAAGCTTCACGGGGCTAGCAGGTTATTACCAGAGATTTGTGGAAGGGTTCTCAAAAATAGCGAAACCCATCACCATCTTGCAGTGCAAGGGGGTCAGGTATGAATGGACAATAGAGTGTGATAGTGCATTCATTGAGCTTAAGAGGTTACTAACCAGTGCACCAATTATACGAGTACCGGATATGGAAAAGGACTTCACAGTCTGCATAGATACCTCGAAGCAAGGGTTGGGGGCTGTGATAATGCAGGATGGAGGAGTGATAGCCTATGCGTCAAGGAAGTTGAAGAAGCACGAAGAGTTATACGCGACTCATGATTTAGAGTTGGCAGTTGTAATGCTATCTCTGAAAATTTGGAGGCACTATCTTGTGGGGCGAAACTTTGAGCTCAAAACAGACCATCAAAGTTTAAAACATCTCTTCACTCAAAGAGATCTGAATGCCAGGCAAAGGCGATGGAGTGAGTTTATGAGTGAGTACGATTTTGGTATTTCGTACATCAGGGGAAAGGAAAATGTGGTCACATATCCCTTGAGTAAGAGACCATGTATCTTCTCCTTGGTAACCTTAAAGGTCAATTTGAGGGAACACATGTTGACACAACTCCCAGGAGGCAGTTGGTATTTAAAGTTTACTTCAAACCTCCAGAGAGGGAGGCAGTTATATCCAAGGTATGAAGGATATAGTCTGGAAATAGACGGGCTGTTAAGATATCGAGGAAGGATGTACATCCCTGAGAATGGGGATATTCGAAGCACCATACTTAAGGAAGCCCATATAGAACTTTATTGTGTGCATCCGGGTGTGAAGAAGATGTACGAAGATATGAGGAATCTCTTCTTCTGGGTAGGCATGAAGCGCGATGTATTCCATTTCGTCACTAAATTCCTGGAGTGTCAACAAGTGAAAGCCGACCACCATCACCTGACAGGCCTCCTACAACCACATGATGTTCCTATGTCCAAATGGGAAGTCATCTCTATGGATTTTGTTGTGGAGTTTCCGCTCACATATCATAGACACAATGCCATTCATGTGATAGTGGATAAGTTAACCAAGAGTGCTCATTTCATTCTGGTTAGAGACACTTACGATGTCACTGATCTGGCATGTGTGTTTGTAAGCGAGGTTATCTATTTTCACGGGATACCTAAGAAGATCATTTCAGATAGGGATTCTAGATTCACTTCTAGGTTTTGAACAAGTTTATAGTCAGCGTTGGGGACTCAAATGAACTTAAGCAAAACTTATCATCCTGAAACAGATGGGAAAACTGAGAGAGTAAATCAAGTCATGGAAGACATGCTTAGGATGTATGTAATGGATAATCAAACCCAGTGGGAGAAATACCTACCTTTGGTAGAGTTTACCTACAATAACAGTTTTCATAGTTCCATCGGAATGCCACCCTACGAAGCTTTGTATGGGAGTCCATGCAGAACGCCATTGAGTTGGGATAGACTAGAAGACCGAGTAATAGTTGGGCCAGAATTGATTCAAGAAATGGAGGAACAGGTGATTCAGATTAGGCAGAGACTAAAGGAGGCACAGGATAGGAAGAAAAGCTATGCAGATGCACACAGGACTGATTGAA
>ML784361.1:474856-492157 GCA_009831015.1 Picea engelmannii
GACGCTCCAAGATAGTCTAGCAGAGGAAGGATAGGAATGGAGATGGAAGTAGGTTAGGGAGGAAGGATGAGTAGTAATAGTTGAGAAGGTATGGAGATCTGTCTAGTGGTGGTATTTAATGTTTTCCCTTCAAAAAAAAAAAATAGAGAAATGTGTATATATGAATATTCATAATATCGTAACTAAACCACAGTTGTTTAAAATAACATTGTTGAACCAGATAATAGTAATTAAAGTATTTCTCAAACAATTGATTGGTTTGTTGTCTTTTATAAAAGACTAGCCTTGCTGACTGGATTGGATGCATACATAAATTACTAAAGGATGACAATTTTGATTATTAGTACATGCACGAGATTTGTATGTACTAGCTACACATGCATTTCTTGTACATATACACTAGTATGTATGAGTTTTCTTGACTTACTTATTGATAATGTCAGTTAATTGTTATGAATGTGTGAACCATGTTTCTTTTCCTTGTACCATAAGATACCTTAACTTCAGGACAAAGTTTCTTGAAGGGTGGGTGTATGTAACAACCCTAGTAGAATATATACTTAGGGATTATTAAGTAAAAGATTTATTAGGTAATTAATTTTGCCTACCATGTTAATAACTAAACAAAGATTGAACTAATGATATTAATTAAGTATTTATTTATTAATTAAAGGTTATAATTTTGATTAATTAATTAATTAATTAACTACCTATTACATTCAATAACATGAGTATTAAATTTAAAAGATTAATAAGTTATATTGTTTAAATTAAAAAGGTTACGTACACGGAAAGGGATAATATATTAATTACGAAAGGATAAAATAATAAATGAAAGGATAAGGGGTATTAACTATGTGTAGGTAAGGAAGTAAATGGGGGGAAAGGGTGGTGAAGGAGGCATATGAGCGGGGAGGTTACGAAGGAAGGGGATCATTATTTTTTTACGGGAAATTTTCTTTTGGGTGTTCTCTTGGATTTGCAGAGAGGAGAGTTTGAGCTCTGTAGTCAGGAGGATTAGTACAGGGGGCACCGGTTTGCTGGGGGTTTTGGGCACAAGGGCCAGGATTCCTTTCGGTTTCCTGGAGCTAGGGAGCCGGACAGGCTGCTCCTAGCTGGCTGGGAGGATAGTAGGTTTGGGCAGCATTGTTCAGTGCATCAGGCAGCAGGAAGGAAACAACAAGGTCGCAAGGCAACAGGGAAGGGACAATCATATTGATAGAAATTAACATCAGAAGTAGGTAATTTGTTTGTGAAATGGCTAAGTTATTTTTATGCTGTAGTTAAATGTTAAATGTTAAATTCTGCTGAAATTTTATATGCTTATTTGAAGTTAATGAATTATTTACGCACTTAGAAATTCTATGTTAGAAATGTTATGCATAATTGTAAGGATTTTACTAGGCTTGTTGATTTTTTTTACTGGACACTACACGTAAACCACTTTGACTAATTCCCGATTCAAGTTTAACCCTAACAAAACAATCTCATGAACCTTTTCGCATGTGCCCATTTGATTCTGTCTTGCAGTCTCTATGAAGCTTACTTGTTCCCCTCTGCTCCTATGCCCATTTGATTATGTCTCTGCATTACCAACACTGATATTTTGACCTTTGGATTCTTTTTGATGACTGAAGGCTTCCTCTCCTTCCTCCATTTCTTGAACATGCATCCTTATCTTGGACTAATATTGTTATACTCTCTAATTTTGCAAAATGTGCAGCCAATAAAATTTGTTAGGCTAAAATAATTTAACAAGATCCACAAAATTATGTACAATTGTGTTTCTATTCTATATAATAATATATCTAACTACCCAACGAACTAAGTAGTGGAAAATGAAACCCAATACAATAATGGATAGGTGGTATTCTCTTTGACCCATATGGGCAACCTGTTAGCCCAATTAATTAATGAAGAGGTGGGCATCTCCTTGATCCACATGGACAATCTATTAGTTTTATAGATTTATAATGTTTTCATCTGAATTTACATGATATACCCCATAAAATTCAGATCATTCCCCCACCCTTAGAAAATTATAGTTCCCATCATTTCACCCATGCTAAAAAGAAAAACCCTTTTATCGTACCATTATGATTACACTGTGAAAATACCCAATGAAGAGAAGGGTTTTGTGTGGTTGACCCATAAACATGGATTTTTGGTTGACCCATAACCTAGTTGACAATGGCATTGTACATGGGTAGAAAAATAAAGAAATTTTAATAAAATCTCAAAATTTTAAAAATAATATGGAAAATTTGTGACTTTGGGGGATGTGATCATCCTTCTACAAATCTATTCATAACTTCTCCTACAGTTGATGAAATCTGATTCTGCCAAAGACCCATTTGAGTTGTTGAATATATATTTCCATTTGTATATGGAACTTGTTCTGAGGTGGCCCATGAAATGATAAAAACCAATCCGAATTTGAAGGGAAAAAAACCACGCTGGTTACAAACATGTGCTACTTTAAACAAAGATATCTCATAAACTAGACAACGAAATGAAATTACTAGAAAAACCCGTTTGAGATATTGAAGATATATTTCCAGCCATATGTGAAAATACTATGTAGGTTTCTTAACAGGGAGAGGAAGACCTTTGAATATGGTGGTACACGTGACCTCCTTGGGTCAAATACATGCTAAGATTCCATCTATGATATCTCTCAAACCAGGAAGCAAATTGAGATTCTGAGAAATAAACATTTGAGATATTGAAAATATATTTCCATCCATATGTGGAAATCCTTCTATAGTTTTCTGAGAAGGGATAAAATTACCATTGAATATGGTAGTACGCATGACCTCCTTGGGTCAAATACATGCTGAGATTCAATCGAGAATATCTCTCAAACCAAGAAGCCAAATCAGATTCCTATAAATACCCATTTTAGATATTGAATAGATATTTATAATGAGATGTGGTAGAGCCTCTGAAATTCCATGCAAAGGTTTCACCACCTCTTTGAATTTGGCTGAGTGTAGAGGGACACAAAGAATGCCAAGGGTTTGTAGAGTAACATGGGTTGTTGTAGAGGTTGTGGAACCTCCATGGGAAGCATGGACACCCTAATTTTTTTTTGAAAATGTTGCAAACCAATGGATGTAGTGGATCCATGTATGGATGTAGTGAATCCATGTATGTTTATCCTTGTAATGGTGAACGAAGATTCAAGGGAAAAAAAAGGCCTGTAATTCATGTGGACCAATTGTGATGCTTATAGTGTATGGCTCAGAAAATGGATTATGATAGTACCAAAAGGAGGTTGGTGATTGCGGCAAATGTTTGAACCCCCATCATGCTTCAAACGCTTGTCTCGATGGAGAGCATACATGCTCTGATACCACTGATTCAAATCTTGAGGGCTAAGATATGGATGGTTTGAATGTTGAGAGAGGAGGAACTTAGACATGCCAATCTTGCATGAAAATAAACATGGACAAAAAACTTGTAAATTAAGTACTCAGGAGGTGGGGATCAAAGAGGAGCCTCACCTCTAAAACTAATTACTAGTAAATCACTCAAAGATAATTAATCTTACAATGAACAGCAGAAAATATGAGAAAAGCCAAAATGAGTAACTTGATATTATGAGAAGGCTTACTAGGCCTTTATATAACATTACAAAATGGTCCATTGGACAAAGTAAAAAAGAGCTCATGAAATGAGTCTCTATTATTGGCATAATAAATCTAACTACCCACCTAACTAAGTAGTTGAAAATAAAACCCGATACAATAATGGAAAGAGCTCATTAAATGAGTCTCTATTATTATAATAATAGATCTAAATACCCAACTAACTAAGTAGTGGAAAATAAAACCCAATACAATAATGGAGAGGTGGGACTCTCTTTGACCTATGTGGGAAACCCGTTAGCCCAATTAATTAATGAGGAGGTGGGAATCTCCTTTAGAGTTCAACACTTAGCCATTTTTCTATCTTTTCAGACTCATAGACTCATGGAATCACAACAAGTTTAACACTTATCCATTTTTCTATCTTTTCAAACTCACAAAATCATGGACTCACAGACCCATAATAAATCCAACACTTAGTTGTTTTTCTAACTTCACTACTAGATCAGATGGTTGAGATTTAATCTACCATTGACTGGATGATCCTCGCTCATCCAGCAGTTTCAATGAAATTAATGATCACAACTTAATTAAGCATTGGGATGGACGATCCTTAAATGTTTCGAGACTTCGACACTCCGAGACTCTGGGATATTACAACTCTCAATTTTTTCAACTGCCCCATAGTTATACCTGCTAAGGTGGTCATAAAGTGATGATGACCTCTTATTTTCAGTTAACACTTCTTCTTACGCTATCCTTCCACCAGCTTAATCCAATGACTATGACTTAAGGAGATGGACAATCCTTATTCATTTCAAGACTTTAGCACTTCGGGACTCCGAGATATTACAACTCTCAAGTTATTCAACTCCCTCAAAGTTATACCTACCGAAGTGCTTACCCTATCCTTCCACTATTTAATCTAACGACTGAGAAAAGTCCCGAAGGGATATTAGATCAACGGTCTGCATGCACTTTCTACTTTGTACTTCACCACTTTCGCTGGTAGAGATGTTGGAAGTTCCCAGAGGCCATAATCTTGAATATGACACGGCATGCTAATGTCACCTATGGTGACGTGGACCCAAGGTATGTGTGCCATGTGTCACTAAAAATGGACATGTCGGAGTCCAAAAGGCACCAAACTCATGTGGCACATGTCCCCACATGCACCCCAACCATGTGGAATAAGACAAATCATCCACCAAAAGGACGGTCCACATTCCTCTGCTCCAGATCAGATGACTTGCATGATTTTGTGACTACTACTTTGCACTTCGTGGCTTCATCACTTTGCGACTTTGAAACTTCATGGCTTTGCCTAATATCTAGTAATCTCCAAAGTGGCGAAGTTCTGGAGTCTTGAAACTTTGATATCTTTGTACTCCTGATATAAAGACTCACATTACTCCTAAATTATTTCTTCGATCGAATGGTTGGAGAGATTTCACAACTTCATCCTTCAGGATTTCTAGGACTCAAACTTCTTTACATCTGGAGTGATCAAGATTATTTTCAACACGAAATGAGAGTGGGGATATAATAAATAAATGTACAGAGATATCTTGGATATCCAATAATATAACATAAATGTATCAGAGATGAAACCATAAACACAGAGATACAGTAATACACAATTTTCTATTAATGAGCGAAAATGTACAAAGATTGTAAAAATACAGAGTGAAAGAATCCCTAGAATGGTAGAAACTTATCTCTGTGTGTCCGCTACTCACATTCACAAGAAGATGATTTTACAATGAGGCTCCAAAGGCCTTTTTATCATAAATAAAATCCAAAACACTAACCCCAGAAGATGAAAAGAAAATAGTTTTGTGGACCCCGTTTTGGGTAGTTTGGTGTATCAACTTCCAAGGGGCGTAACTTTGGCATACAATCTCTATTTGGGGCACACGATAACTTGTTGGAAAGGTATCATCGATCAGATTCATTTAGGGGGATCAATAAAATCCTTTAGATATCATTGAAAATATCAATCCAAAAAAACCTTCATTTAGACCCTCAAAATGGCACCGGAAGTTAAAAACTGCTAAAAATAGTAAATTACCAAAATTGCCAGAAAAATGTTTTGAGAAAGTTGGAAAAGGTGGGTGGCCACCAATATCCACCTGGATCAATCCTACCTCCTTAGGAATAAATGGTATACATTGCGTTGAGTGCTCGAGGGGAGGGAAAAGCATTTGTTGAATCTACATCTTGATGAGTTGCTTGCTTTGTTGGAGAAGTTGCGCTGCTTAGCTTGTTGAAGGTTGTCACAAACATGTGGCTAGAAGGGTTGGACCTTTTTAACCAGTCTGGCTATAGGAGATGCCTGTGTGTAGAAGGAATCTTTACACTTTGCTGCAATCTTGTTGACCTGCTTCTGTTGGATAGAAGGTGCTTGGGCTGAGGCTATAGTGGTTGAAGTATCCTTTTGTTCACCTTTTGAATAATATTGTTCACCTTGTGGCACTGTTTAGGTGGAATAATAGTCAGAAATACCTCTATTATTCTATAGATATGTCCCCCAGAGAAACAATGATACTGCGGGGTCGAGACTCATAAACAACATGGAACTTCCACATATATGGTTGGCCCAATAAAACATCACAGACATCCAGTGGGGAAACATCACATAATACCTCATCCTTGAAGGGTTCTATGTCGTATTCTAATCGACACTGCTAGCTGACAAAGAGATCTTGTCCCTAGAGAAGCCACCCGATGTTGTATGGTTGTGGGTGTGGTGTTGTCGAAAATACCAACTTTTTGATGACCTATGCTGAGATGAGGTTCTTCTGGCTTCCACTATCAACATTAAAATTCAACAGGGTCCCCTTCATTCACATCTGTGAATGAAAAAGGAGTTCCCCCTCTTCAGGATATGTTGGTTCTTCTGTTTGAATTATTTTGGTCATGACAATAGTAGTGTGGCATGTGTCGATGATCTGTGTTTTATCGGTATTTTCATAATCAGATTCGGAATTAGGGTTTGGCTCCTTATATTTGATCTCGGCCACCAATGATTGTTTTGATTGAAATTCCTTGGTGTTTTTCTAGGGGATTTTGTGGAAATCACACGATTTTCCGGTGTCTTTCTTTGTCTTCTTGTGACCCTTCTTTTCCTATTTGTTAGGGCCGTCTTTATCATACTTTGGTTGTTTCATATTTGAAGACCCAAACTCTCGTTTGTTTTGGTGCTTAAATGTCTTCTCAATCTTAGCAGCATATCGATAAGCAACACCGAGTGATGAGATGTCCAAAAAAACCATTTCAGTTTGGATGTATCTGTGTAGAGCCCCATGACATTTCAAAACCAAATGTCGTTCAGATTCTTTGATACCCATCTTGGTGCGCAAGGTATGGATTGTATTTGTGAACTCCGAAACTACTTGTCCCCTCTCTTTCCACAATGTGGTCCATCTCATGTACTGGTCCTCATTGTTTCCAATAGGGTAATATTGTTCCTTTACCGCATCCAAAAAAAAATCCCAAGTGGGCTCAGCCCTATATATTCCAGACTCCTCTGTGGAAATTTTCTTCCAGTAACTTTCCCACCAATGTTTTACATGGGGGAGAGATTTAAGGAGTGTGAAGTGATCTTTTCTTTGTCTAAAAAATTATGAACATATAAATAACCTTCTAGTAGATTTAACCATTTCTCTAGGGCATCCACATATATCTAACCTTCAAATATTGGAATATAAAAATTAACCTGTACCTTGAAAGGAGAGGTGCTTACAAAGTGGTTTTTTGATGAATATGCACCTATTTCTATCAGTAGGCATTGAAGGATGTGGGAAAAATTCTCCCTCATTTCGCCCCTCTATCACATGAGAGCTTGCTCAAGCAAAAGATTGATAGAATCATCTGCTCTGTCATTTTTTTTTCTTCCGCCATGGAGGGTTTCTTGGGCATCCAAGAGCGATTGTATTCAATAGAGACAAGATCGATACCCAACTTTCTATACTCAGACCTCATTGGGGACAAGCACTAAAAAAAAATGATCAAGAGAAACCTGCTCTGATACCACTGATCTAGATTATTTTCAGCACGAAATGAGAGCGAAGATATAATAAAGAAATCTACAGAGATATTTCAGATATCCAATAATATAACAGAAATGTATCATAGATGAAACCATAAACACAGAGATACAGTAATACACAATTTTCTATTAATGAGCAAAAATGTACAAAGACTGTAAAAATACAAAGTGAAAGACTCGCTAGAATGCTAGCATCTTATCTCTGAGAAGAGATGTGTCTGCTACTTGAATTCGCAAGAAGATGATTTTACAATGAGGCTCCAAAGGAATTTTTATCATAAATAAAATCCAAAACACTAACCCCAGAAGATGAAAAGACAACAATTTTGTGGACCCCGTTTTGGGTAGTTTGGTGTATTAACTTCCCGATGGCATAACTTTGTCATACGATCTCCATTTGGGGCACATGATATCTCATTGGAAAGGTATCATAGATGAGATTCATTTAGGGGGATAAATCAAAGCCTTTTGATATAATTGAGAATCTCTATCCAAAAAAACCTTCATTTAGGCCCTCAAAATGTCCCTGGAAGTTAAAAACTCCTAAAAATAGTAAATTACCAAAATTGCTAGAAAACTGTTTTGAGCCAGTTGGAAAAGGTGGGTGGCCACCGATATCCACCTAGATCATGGAGGGTCACCATCGGATGACCATGATCAACAGATGATATTTCACTCGAACTTCATATTATATCATATGACCGACAGGACTTTGGGACTTCGACCTTCGAGATTTCATGCTTCTTCCTTGTCTCCAATAATCATCGAAGTGGAGAAGTTATAGACTTTTCTATCTCATGCTTGGCTTCGATCGATGACTAATGATCGACTAGTTCGATATGATGGTTGGGACTTAATATCTCCCAGCCTTTGTCTTCACCTTTATCTGATGGTCCTTGATTATCTGACTCCCGATCTAATGATCTAGAGTTTCCTTGATTCAACGATCATGATTTCTCCTGAAATTCAAAAGGGAATGATAACTATTCCATGATCCTTTACAAAGGATCTCAGTCTGCACGATGCTATGGATTCTACTCAATTTCTGTAACACTCTTTCTCCTGAGCTTTTCTTTCTCAATGAAAATACCATGTTCAATATTTTTGGCCCATACCAATTTGATGTTTCAACATGAGGCTCTGATACCAATCTGATACATACCTAGCTACCCTTGGATGGGCATTCTACCTCAAGAACTATGATCTAAACTAAAATTCAAATTTTTATGCCCTTTGATTATTAAAGAAGCATGAAAGAAACATGATAGCAACACATGCAATAATAATGATTCATGCTACAGTGTAAAGAATGTTTAAACATGCCATGCATACAATATCTAGCAAGCATGCATGATATAACATATGAATCTTAGAGACAATAATTCATACACAACAAAAATAAATATAAAGCAATGAACACATGACAAAAAGCACTTATCTTAATAAAAATGGTTCACCAAGTGGCTATGGACCAAGGACATTCCACCCAAACATAGACACTGATATTCCAAGTCTCAACAACAATGTCACCCTAGAGACAGGGGTATGAATCCACAAGGATGGTTCCAGGGTGTCAATAAGCTTCCCAAACCAGTCAACACTCAAGCTCTCACAAGCTTCTCAACACACACATCAATCCAGGTACATCATCTCTCTTCTATCCATCCTACACAACCCAAGAGAATTGACTCCCTTCTTTGACATGTAGACCCTCAAGTTGTCCACTTCCTTCCAGGGCTCTAATGCATCTGGTCAAGAATTTCCATGATGGGACTCTCACAATTCGCAACTGTGAGAAAAAATTAACACATTCCAATGCATATCAGAGATGAAGACATTAATTCATGGCTGAAATACAACAACAATCATTCCATCCAACAAAACAATGGCTCCTCTCCAAAAATTCGTTTTTCCTTCCCAACCAAGATCCAAATGAATGATGAATGGGTGAAAGAGTGAATGGAGAGTGAGAAAAAAATGAAATGTGTGAACCTTGAAGCATGAGTGAATAGAGTGAGTGAAGGAGAAGAACCCACAAAACAACCTACAAGATGGGTTTAAGTATTTACCTAAAATCAAGAACCACATGGCCTTCCCCAAGAAGCTCATGTAACCACTTCTCTCCATTAAAACAATTATGGGTAAATAAAATATGATAAAAATGACTTAGCCCCTCAATCCCCCTCTCTTATCGAATCATAGCCCCCTATAACTCTTTCCCTTGTCCGTCTAGTAGGAAATGATGTATTTTATTATTAATAATGATCAAAACATTACATTTCCTAGGCACACTGGCCTCTTTTAATTATGTGGGCACTCTGGCCTTTCATAAATTAACAAAATACATTATTTAATATGGGAGCTCAAAAATGGTGTATTACACTCTCAGACAAAAAATAATTGTTTGGTTGCATGGGGACATGCAATGAATTCAACTGGGGGGAGATGATGGGTGCTCAAATTGACATCTTTGTAGCACTCATCCAATACATTTTTGTACATCATTTTCCCATTTCCATTCCATCTTAATACCCTTTTCATTCACAATGATTCATTTTTGGTCAAGGCATAAGTATCCTATTAACATGCCATTTAAATACTTATTCTTATGCATTTTCAGGACATTATCACCTTTCTGTGCTAAAAGTGGTATACAGGAAACAAGATTGCACAGGTACCTTCTAAATGCAGGAGATGTGATTCTTGAGTATGAGTTGCTGCAACTCTCTGCTCAAATGTAGCTACTTCAACTCTAGGTTGTTGACATTGTTGTTTCATCCCTTCATTGTTGCGACTCTCACTATTTTTCCAACTCTTTCCTTTGCTACAAGTCTTTGTGTTGTGACTCTTGCCTCACCATTTCTATGACTCTCACAATAGGATTTTTGTTGCAAATATGAGAATGGGTGTTGTAACTATGTGCATGTTGTAACAACACATCAATGAACTGCATAAGATTTCATCCAAGGATCAACCAGGAAATTAAACAACCAACTCCTTCACGCAAGAAAAACACAAAGAAAATTGAGCACGCAAAAAGGAGTGGATGAATCAGCCGCCACTTTCCATATGGCTAATTAAGTCATCATGTGCCCAATTTTTTATATCCTTTGGAGGAAATGATGTAACGAGATGGAAAATCCCAACTCTCATGGTTGTCCATCAATTCCTTTGATTAATTTAGGAAGAAACTATTATGTATAAATACCCCTTCCCTCTCTGAGAGGAAAAGGGAAGAAAGAAGAAAGAAAGTTAGTGAACATGAATTTTGTTGTTGTATTGATTTGTGCATTTTTATACAATATAAGTGTTATCACTGAAATTTCGTCCGCACATGGCAACAAGAACTCAGCATCGTCAAACAGTAATGAAGTCATTCATGGCACTGAATTAATTTCACAACATTCCAGAAAGGTAAAAAACTATACAAAGTAACAAAAAATTGAAGAGCACTTTACAGAAGTTGGGTGCGCGCACATATGCGTGGAACATAAATGTACCATGTGCGCATGCACACACAATGCGTGGTTGTTGGCACAAAAACCTACGCACCTGCTAAACGGTGCATTTATTGAATTGTTCGGTCTCCCAACCACTTATGGATCAGCTCCCAAGTCGATTTGACCCTCAAATCTGAGCTGAATCCACATGGTAGGCTGGTCAAAGACCTAATAAATCTATAAAGAGCCTCTCTTCACACTACAAAGGAGTTACATAATCACCCAATGTAATGCTATAAAAATCCATGAATAAACCTCATTTTCTCAAGGAATTTCATGTAATGTTATGCTGCCTAGATTGTTTTAAGGACTCACTCCTTGACAATAACACATTGGCACCATCTCATTTATCCATCCACCTCTCCATTGAGTGGATGTGCTAGGATTTCTTTCATCACCATCTTTATTTTTCTTATTGTAAGGAGAGCAAGTTTGTGAGGGCCCAAGAGCCTTCCTTTGAAGGAAGAAGGGACTTATAGTCCCCTTTCTTCATTGTGCTTTGATTTCATCAATTGATCATCCTGAAGACATTGGTGATATTGGTCTTTTTGTGTTTTTTATTTCTTTATCCATATGCTTATGATTTTAGTTTGTATTAGTTTAATTCTTGCTTATAGTTTTGTTTTTCTTTTTCTAACTCTTTCCTCTACAGCTGTCATGCTTAGCAAGACCCAACTGGGCATGTAAGCACCCCTTATTTGCTCACCAAGGTGATGAAGAGGGTGCAAAGAGATTGGCGACCATACTAGGGAGAAGGCATCAATTCCTCCCTCATTTGGGTTTATTTTTCTTTCCTTTTAGTTTGTTTAACTTGCAGGTGCACAAACCGGCCTCTGTTGACCTGCTAACCAGTCAATTCAAAGGAGAATTGAGAGAAATCCATCTATATTTTCTTTTTCGACTGTTTTTCATAGGTGCGCGGGTATTCCACCCCACAGATGTGCATCGTGCACGTATGCACTTTCGTAATAGCCTTTCTTTGCACGCATGCGCTTTCTGTCTCAACTCTGCTCGTGCGCCTGCGCTCTGTGCGCCTTTGTCTGCACTAGGGGCCGCACATTTGATTAAAATTTCTCATTGTAATTTCTTTGGATGTGGGAAAGGCCATGTTCCTTCTTAAATGTGTTGTCAAAAATGTTGTAAAGCCACATTACACTTAGTCCCCTCATCATATAAAGGGGTTAGTCGAGCACACATAGGCACTTAGGAGGATAAAAATCAATTTCCCTTATTTGCTTTTTGCCACATGGATGGATTGCTTTGACTTATAACATAAGTGGACAATCATATCTAATCACATATAACTCACATTTGGGACTAGAAGTTGAAGTATCAATCCTTGAGTATGCTCTTCTCTCGCGCCTCCAAGCAATCTTGAGAAACAGAAAAAGATTGTGAAAACAATCTCATCTCCCTTAACAAAATTTCAAAACCTTTAGGAGAGGAAAAAGGCCCTTTTGGGACCCCTCTTAGTTTCATTTTTCAAACATATCTTAAATTTGTAACAGGCCCATACATGCCCAAATGTCACAAATATAGGATAGTGTTTAGAATTTTGCTTTCTTAGATCAGAACACTAGGAGAGTTTAAAGGTTTGTAATGGGCCCATACATGCCCACATGTTCAATCTATGATAGCTTCATTCTTTTTCTAGATTACATCATCATAGGGAGATAAAGGATAGTAACGGACCCACATGTCCACATGGTAGCTTCCTAGGGATTTTTGAATTCCGCAAGGTTGTACCAATGACATCTAGCTAATTAGGTAATCACACTCTTGTAAGGACCAATCAAAGTCCACATGCAGCAAGGTGACATCTAATTAACTAAAACTTGGCACACTTTCACTCACACACAAAAGTCACTCATCACACACATAGCCTCTTCTCAAAATGTGGAGGTCTAAGTAAGTTTCCTCCAAAGGGATTCCAAAAAAACCCCATCTTTTCTTGACAGGACTATCCACTCCCACGTTTAATCAGACGAGGTCGGTTTTCACCCCTAGCCTCACAAAACAATTTCATCTAAAATATTTCTAAAAACTCACTAAGTTTTCCTCCACAGGAGGTGCCAAAAAAAAGTTTTATTCTAGGTAGGATTTCGGGGATAGGCATCCAATCAACTCCCCGTTATCTGGTTCTCACATTTTCAAACATAGAAGTTGTCAAATAGGGAACTTCAAATCCTCCAAGTCAAGTGTTCCAATCACCATAAGGCAGGGAGATACCTGTGAAGGGTTGAAGGCCGAGGTCCAGTTGTTATGTGCATCCCCCCTTGAGGCACCCACCTCTTGGACGGGATCCAACCTGTGACCCATTTCTTAGGCCGAAAATCTAAATGTCGCACTTTGACCGAGGTACCTAGTGACCAACTTTAGGAGATCTACCCAGGTGGCAATTGTGGGCTGCAATTGCACCTTTATTGGATTTTGTGTGGCTATTGGGAAATATCGCCATCTCTTTCGGGATATGCCCCCTCTACCCCTCATTATAACCAATTGTTTCATCCTTCACTAGTGTCTCTTCCGGTGACTTCAGACCCCACTGTTGAGTACTATTGGAAGGTCCAGTGCTTTTTGAGAGGAAGGACGTTACATTTTCTAGGACATGAGCATTTGCTTTCTTTTGATTCCCCCAAGCAGACAAAACCCACTTACCCATATATATGATTCTTTCTCATTTTATGTATGATGCACATCTGATTACAGTTTGATTTGGATATATATTGTGTAAACATTCAACGCAAAGGCTTTGTTGGTTTCTATATTTCTCTCACCACTTGATTGCACACATTCACACAACTAGTCTGACATCATAGGGGAACCACAGAACCCCCGTCGTTCATGACGCTTGCTCAACCTCCCTCCTATCTTAGGGGGAGTATCTGGTCGTACCCGCTCATCGATACCTCCTTCACACACTCCTGTGAGTGCTACTATCTTAGGATCAACTTTTCTTGGTTGTACATTACTTGGGTCATCTTCCCAAGGTCATCCGTTCACTCGCTCTCCCTTACAAGGAAGTGGGGGACCCACTTCCTCTCAAGGAGGGAGCACCAACCCACCTAGCCCCCATCAAGGGTCAGGTTCACAACACACTATGGCCTGAGATAACCCTCGCCCCCCACTACAAATGCCATATTTGGCCTCTCTCAACATCTCGGATCTCACCAAACTCACCAATGATCCTATTTTGCATGACGCCACATGGCCTGCAATGCCAGAAAAACTTCCTTCATACATACCAAAGTTTGAAGGAAAGGCAGGGGACGACCCCGCCAACCATGTCATGAACTTTGATCTATGGTGTTCTTCCAATAGCATTATGGATGATTCCATCAAAATGCAATTATTTCAATGCACACTCACTGGCCCATCAGCCAAATGGTATGTTGAAGAGAAATCAGGGTCACATCTGACCTTCGAGTCATTGGCCAAAGCATGTTTGACCTTCTTCCAATTACCCATCCTCCATGATAATGGTCTAGAACTACTTTCTAACTTCAAACAAACCTCAGCCATCCACATCGCTGACCACATTCATGAGTGGCGTAGGCGACGTAGTTTGTGTAAAGAAGAAACCACCAAGCAACAATGTCTTGACTTGTTTCTTAGATCACTTATCTCTCTACTTGGTAAGGATGTAGCTTCCACCTTCCCTCAATCCGAAGAGGAAGATATCAGTAAATCCCAATAGTATGACCTCATTTATGCACAGTCAGGGTACTTATACACGGTACTTCCTGATCTCCCAAAACCTGTGCCATTTGGCCAAGACAAGCCTGTGATGTCTCACGCAACAGACGGACTAATAGGTGCCACCACACTCCATGGTCCACAACCCCAACCAACACCGATGTATGGAACACCTCAATACCCTTCAGCATATGGGGGCACTCCTTATTACCCCCCACCCCCTTATCAACGGCCATACCCTGTTGCTATACCTCCACCCATCAGTGGACCACCATCGGCACCTCCCATACATCCACCTAATCCCACAAATAGTGGTACTCCCTCAACATCAGCTTATAGTACTAGTGAAAGTGCTACACCTTCCTATGTACCTTATGGATCAGTACCACCACAAAATCCATACTTCTCATTTCCTGGTCCTCCCCAACCCATGGCTCCCCCACATCCACATGCGGGGGTAAATTTTGTTCAACCCTCTACTGCTCAACAATACCAAAAATTTGAACAGTTGAACACAGCCAACCCAACTCATCCATCGAACAATGCAAAGATAAAAGGATGGAACAAGAATAACAAAAACCCAGGTCAAGGCGGGAATCAACCCCCACAGCACCAACCCACTGGGGGCAACCAGAACCAGGGGAACCAAAACCCCCAGGGGGGAAATAATAAAAACAAACGCCAAGGGAAGAATAATGTTAAAACCATCTTCCCTTGTGCCCTTTGTGGTGAGTTCAACCATTACACTCACCATTTCCCCCAAATCACTGATTTTAAAAGGTTGAAAGACTCTGGGAGCCTTCCCCCTTCTCCTGCACAACCTGCCCCTCAACAGGCACCACAACAATACGCGCAACAACCCCCTCCCGTCGTGCTGCAAAATCCTATCCCACATCAAGGTGTGATAAAAACCCAATAGGACACGTAGCATCCCCCACCTTAGGTGGGTCAATACCACAACCCCAATAATCCAGCAGAGCATACAATTATCCTCACCAGTGAGGAAGAAATCCTTTTGCAAACACACAATCATCAGTATCATACACTAGCTGAGTCTACTCCTATCTCTCCAGAGACAAACCCTACACCAATGGTACCCCCATTGGTGATCCCTCACCCTTCCGCCGAACCACCATTACGCATCCCCTTGCACAGGAATGTTCACAACCCACAGGCTAGGGAAACTCATAACTATAGCTTGGTCGACGACTTAGCACAATCCCCGGCTACCATGTCAGTCTTGGAAGTCCTCCAGACTTTCCCTGCTCAATGGAAATCACTACTTTCTACCTTGGGGGAAGTCAACCCTGCCGATACTCGACTCATCACCTTTGATCTTGATAATAGCGAACCTTGTCTTCCCACCCTGGTCGCTATTCAAATACCAGTGAAAATATGGAACATCACCATTCATCGGTGTATCATCGATGAAGGTGCATCTACATGCATCATGTCCAAAACAGTATGGCAAAAACTTGGTTCCACGGAACTCATACCCTCCGCCATCGCCTTACGAGCCTATGACGGACGACCATCATCTCTTGAAGGGCTCTTCCAAAATGTCCCCGTTGAACTCAGGGGAAAAACTATTCTCATTGACATCGAAGTTATCGACGCTCTGCTCGATTACAATATCTTGTTCGGATGTAGCTACATGTATGCTATGAAGGTAGTGGCACCTTCCGTATTTTGGACAATCATGTTCCCCCACAACGAGAATATTGTGACCATCGACCAAGTCTCACATTATGAGCCTAACCCATCTGCCAACCTCAATAACATTCTTCCTCTCATTCACACCAACCAAGACGCATATCCACTCATAGAGATGGGTCCTAGGATTTTCAAAGATCCATCCTTACTAAGGATGTACCATGGAGCACCACCACTCCTTCATCCTGTTAATCAAGTATGCATCATCTCATCTAATGGAACTCACACAGAGGATGCTCTTCCTCCTCAGGAGGCTTCCATCATTCCTGATGTCTCAATAGTCGCAGAACCACTCCAGCTGGAGCCTCCTGCGCACTCATCGACCTCAACAGTCCACGAATCCACATCCCCTCAAGGGAATAATCCCATCTGGGAGATAGTTCCCCAACCCCTCACTCAAATTCCCTTCTTTTACCCTCCACCAGGTATAGAATCTTTTCAGGTAGAAGAATTGCTCACACTACCCAATATGGTGTTAGCAATCCTAGTTTAGTATTTACACCCACCAGAGATGGTCCCCCGACCATCCCTTCCCCCACAGGAAGGGATCCCCATGACTATTCCTATCCTTACCCCCACTACCCCCATACTCACTACCCCCCCTACTATAGCTGGTAGCAGGAGGAAGAAGAAAGATCCCACCACTCCACTTCCTCCACGCATCCCACCCCCTTGCGCACTATGTGAGAAAGAGGGCCACCAAACCAACAATTTCCCATCCCTACCTGAATTATGAAATTTAATTCCCCCC
>ML784361.1:492198-514535 GCA_009831015.1 Picea engelmannii
CACCCATCACTACTGCTAGTCCCCCCCCTACCAGCCAACCTTCCAGTATTAAAGGGTTGAGGACCAAATATGCGTGTGCTATATGTTCAGAATATGGCCATTACACCCATCATTGCCCAGCACTGCCATGTTTTCGACAGACATTAGCGGCTGTACACCAGAACTTCCAGAACAACCCACGCCCTGCCATGTCCTCTTCAAATATCACTGACATTCGTTATGTCACCACTTCCGTCAATTAATGTATGAGATTCCCTTGCTCTCTTTTCGATTCATTGGCTCATTTTACATACCAATGTCCTATGATCCTTTCATACAGGCAACGTCAATTGGCCCTGCGTCACCGACCCACAGAGGCGATAATTAACATGACTTTGTCACTCGAGGATATTCATGTCATTTCTCCTGAACCAAAAGCACTCCCAATGCCTCCATGGTTCTTAAATGACATCTCTGAGGATTTACCCCGCAACCCCCCCAACTCTCTTGCTCATTCCCCTGTAGACACTATCCACCCAAACACCACGGGTACCCCTCAGTACTTCAATATATGGTTTATGTCAAGTGAACCCACACCATCTCCTGGCATTGCTCCCTCTGCTTCTCCATTAGGGGGAAACCACACTGTCACCAAGATCACTCCTCACGATCCCTTATATACCCATCATTTTCAATGCGACGAGGAAATACTGGAAGAGCTACAACACTCGGACTCTCCCTGGGGCACACTACATCATTGTGCACTCTTCCTTCCATAGGAAGCCCTCATGCCTCCTAACCAAAACCCCATTTACGCGGTTGAAACCAAATATTTTATCCCATTTGGGCCTATCGATTGGTTCAAAAATCCAATTCCTACCCCTGACGCTTTTGAAGAAGGTAATATGGCCAATATTTCCCCCACCATCAAAATCGACATTTCCATTAAAAATGACATCGTTGAAGAAATCATCATTGGAGCTGCTTGCACTCCTCAGGAAATCACCGCATATAAAGCCCTCTTCCAGGAATATAGGGATATTTTCGCATGGTCATAAACAGAAATTCCTAGCCTTGACCCATCTATTTTCGCCTGGTCATACACCAGTTTTCCAGAAACAGCGACCGCTACACCCATCCAAGGCCACGGCTATCAAAGCCGAAATTGAAAAATTACATATGGTCGGGTTTATTTAACCCATCGCTTACACTTCATGGGTTTCCAACCCTGTACCTGTTGAAAAAAAGGAGGGCACTATCCGCGTTTGCACCGACTTTCACGATCTCAACAACACATGTCCCAAAGACAACTTTCCAATGCCTTTCATCGATCAAATTATCGACGAATGCGCCAGCCACGAGGGTCTCTCCTTTATGAACGGATTCTCTAGCTATAACCAAATTCAAATTCACCCAGTCGATCAGTATAAAACCGCATTCATTACCCCATGGGGTACTTTTGAATATCACGTCATGCCTTTCGAATTTAAAAATGCCAGTGCAACTTTCCAATGGGTGATGACATACATCTTTCACGATCTGGCTGAAATCATCCTCGCCTACTTGGATGACCTCACAGCTCGATCCAAAAAATGCACCCAACATCTCGATGATTTACGAATCATCTTTCAACGGTGTCGCTAGTACAACATCCGCTTGAACCCTCTCAAGTGTGTGTTCTGCGTCACCGCGGGGTGCCTCCTCGGTTTTATTGTTTCCAAAAGTGGTATTACCGTGGACCCCCTCAAAGTCAAAGCTATCACAGAAATTCCACCTCCCCGAAATTTACGACAACTTCAGAGTCTACAGGGCAAAGCCAAATTTATTAGATGATTTGTTCCTGATTACGCCATATGCGCACACGGTTTCCTTCGCTTACTACATCATGACATCCCTTTTCACTGGGACGACTATGCCCAACAGTCGTTTGACGATCTTAAAACAACACTATCAAATGCACCTTTAATGAGTGCACCTGACTATAATCGCGACTACATCCTCTGCGTATCAGCATCAGCTGTATCAATAACCAGCGTCCTCATCTAGCTCGGAGATGACAATCATGAACACGTCATTTACTACTTTAGTAAGAACCTTTCAGGACCACCCCTGAAATATAAACACAAAGAGAAACTTTCTCTTGTAGTTGTCCTCGCAGTCCAGAAACTGCGTCATTACATTCTGCTTCGCACCACAAAGGTCGTTGCAGATTCCAACCCTATGCAGTACTTTCTCAGTCGTCGGCAAGTTAATGGAAAATTCACTCGATGGATCATTATCCTTCAAGAGTACGACCTCGATTTCTCAACACCTAAGAGTAATTCGTTCTCGCCGAACTTGTCACCACCCTCCCCTCTGACACCATCAGTGCCCCCGTCAATACCGACTTTCCCGACGAACATCTCTTTTACATCGCTTCAGATGATCCTTGGTATGGAAACCTTCTCATCTACCTATGAACTCAAAATTTCAGTAACCACCTTTCACGAGATGATCGACGACGTATTCACCATTAGCCCCCCCCGTTATCTCCTCATTGGAGACATCCTATACCGGCGGGGTGTCGACACCATTCTTCGTCGTTGCCTGACTATTGACAAGGCTGACAGAGTCTTAAATGAATACCACAACGGTGCATGTGGGGGCCATCTTTCAGGTATATCCACGGCTCAAAAGATTATCCGGGCCGGTTACATTTGGCCTACCCTGTTTCACGATTGCATTCATGCCGTGAAACGATGTGAGCAATGTCAGCTCTATTCCAACAAAGCCCGAGCTCCCCCCGCTCTTCTTCACCCTGTCATTACTGCGGGCCCTTTTTGTAAATGGGGCATCGACTTTGTGACTTGTAATCCCCCTTCCAGCAATGGTCACAAATACATTGTTGTCTTCGTCGATTACTTCACCAAATGGGCCAAAGCTATTCCCACTTTCAACAACACCGCTGACACTGCAGCACATTTTTTCTTTAACCACGTCATATCCCATTTTGGAGTACCACTCCAACTTGTCTCCGACCACGAGAAACACTTCGAGAATGAGATCTTCGTCGAACTCTCATATTGGTTAGGCTTCTCTCACGTGTTTGCCTCACCATATTACCCTCAGTCAAACGGACAGGTCGAGGCAGTAAACAAATTCCTCAAGACCATGTTACAGTGCACGATTAATAAACATAAAACCAATTGGCATCATATGGGCATATCGAACGATAGTAAAGACCGCTATAGGTTTCACACCATTTCATTTAGTCCATGGGTTCAAGGCAACTCTTCCCATCGAGTGCGAAATTCCCACCCTACACACCACAATTGAGCTTTTACCTGACACTGCTCCAATGGAGCAGCGCTTGCTGAACTTGGAGTCTCTGGATGAAGATCATCAATCTTCCTTACAGAACAACGAGGCAACTAAAAAACGATCCAAGGCTACCTTTGATCGCCATGTTAACCTTCGATCATTCCGCGAAGGCAACCTCGTCCTGGCCTATGATATCGCCCATGATACCTTTGGCCATGGCAAATTTGAATCACTTTGGCATGGACCTTACATCATCCAACATTGCCTCACCAAAGGCGCATATATCCTAGCCTCCCCCAAAGGCCTCTCACTCAAGGAACCCGTCAATGGGTTATACCTCAACAAATTTTATGCTTAGAAGTAGTCATTCTACTTTAGGTTATTTTTTCTTTTTAGTGTTTTTAATATTTTTTCTCCTACCCTCTCGTCTAAACTATCCTTTGTGCTATTGACATATGCTTCCTCCACCAGCCTACCACATTGGTTACGCCGACAGCGCCAGTCGTTGGACACAAAATCTCGCTTCGGCAGCTTGGGCTCTATACACCCCCTCACATGAAATGCTACATTCAAGTGGCATATGTTTGGGACCAACAACCAACAACCAAGCCAAATACACTACGGTCATTGGCCTCCTGGCCGACGCCCAGCGTCATCATATTCACCACCTTAGCATCTTCCTCGACTCTCAACTAGTCGTTCTCCAGCTCAACAATGTATACCGTGTACGCTATCCGTGCCTCTTTCGCAAATACCTGCAGGTTAGACTGTTATATTGACATTTTGATTCCATTACATTTACACATATTCCAAGACAATTGAATCAAACAACAGATGAAATAGATAACATGGTGTTAGACTGGCATATATCACTTCAAGCTACACATACATAACACATCTCATAAATCTTGTCACAGCATATAGATAGAATAAACATCATCATCATCATCAACCCAAAACACATGTATACAACATCAGGATCTCAAAATATGTATACTGATATATATATAAGGCCTATCATGCCATCTGAATGTTTACATACAAAAATACATGTGCCCGCAGGCCAATGCTGCACCTCAGTACAAAAATCATCTCACCAGCCTATATACAACCAAAACGATATACATCATACATCGATCATGGTGCCTCTATTGCACCACCACCTGCTCCTCCCTCAGGAGGAGGTGGTGGCCCACCACCACCTGCCCCAGGCAGTGGTGGACCACCCACAGGACCCTCCTGCCCCAGTGGCAGGCGTCCACTAGTCATCGCAGCCAGCACTGCTACTCGCTGCACTATGGCCCGCCATAGTGGAGGCACCCCCACACACTGCTCCAGGAAGCTCTCATCCTGGATACGTGTCCACATGCCCTCAGGCACGTCCTACAACACCGTCTCCAAACGACGACGTATATCATCAAAATCAACTCCGACCATCGCCAGAGGAGCGTGTGATGGCCCCGCACCAGGGTCATCAAACTGAAACCTCCTTGCTGCCCTCTTGGGCTCTGCTGGTTGCCTCAAAGCCTCATCCCACCGATGTCTCTCTCCATGTGGCAGTCTCTCTGGCTCTCGCTAAACCGACGCTCTCTGCATCTCCACCTCGCGCCCGCGAGGTGCCACATCTGCACATGCAAAAAACAACAACAACAGATAGTATCCTCATCTATATCACATACATATGGACTGATATCTCAAAAGACAACATAAATAAAAAACATACACAATACTCAACGTACCTCGATGGTCAAAAACCTCCCCAGGAGGCAGCACCATGTCCGGATCCCCCCGAAAGTCAACCCCAGCATAGGGGTACCGAAGTACTACCTGCAACATCTACCGCCATATCCGTGCTGCCTCTACTGAAAAGTAGTGGCCACCTTTGCCACCACCATGGCGATCCAAAACTGTAGACCACCACCTCAATCACGACTCTCGTGCCCCCGACATCTCTAGTAGAACTCTCGGGCGCAACATGGGTACCCTCTCCAAAAACCAGGCTACCAGGATAGACCCAAAAGTAAACTCTCCTGTACCTGTGGACCGACAACGGTCCAACTGCGCTATCGTCCGCGCATGCAGCGTCGGTCCCCACGCAAAATACTCACCGCCCACCACTCTCTCCAACACCAACATCTGGCCACCACTAATCCGTTGGGTCGCAAGTGATCCATATACACGAACAATCATCGCCTCTATGAAATGATGAGCCAGGGAGTCTATAGCACTAATGCTCACAACAGTCCCCGACATAAAGTTCTCACCCGCGCAGTATCGTTCGCCAATAGTCGCAAGGGCTATATCCATCGGCAACACAGGCTCTGCCGGTAGGGGCGTTCCCCGAAAGGGGAGCCCAGTTAGAAAATATACATCCTCCACTGCAGTGAAGGGGATCTGCTCTCCTCGCACGAGGAAGCAGTGCAGCTCCAGATTCCACATCTGGAGCAGGAACTGTAGTAAGTACTCCTGGGCCTGTATCAACGGGCACTCAAAGAACTTTAGCAACCCATAGGTTGCCAAAGTCTCCCTCACCCCAGGCCCCTCAATGGCCACAGCATCTCGCAGCTGGGTCCAGTCTCGCTCTCACCACCTCACTGGCATCGCCACTGTTGGCCACCTGCAACCAACACAGAGTCCTATATTAGATCAGATAACCATCAATAGCATCAAAAAGACTCATTTTTTACCCTTCAACCTTGCCTCCTAGGCGCGGTTTTTGTTCCCACAGGCACACACCCATGCGCACCTGTTCATCACACAGGCGCGCATATATGTGCGCCTGTACACTGAACAGGTGCACATCAGTGCGCACCTGTTCGCTTCACAGGCACGCCCTCACGCGTGCCTGTTCATTTTACAGACGCGCATCGGTGCGTGCCTGTTAAACCTACAGGCGCGCACTGATGCGTGCCTGTTCAACTGATAGGCGCACCCCTCGGGCGCACCTTAAATTCCCCCTATCACGCACCCATGCACGCATGTTCAGTTTACATGCGTGCACGTATGCGCGCTTTTCATCGAATCGCCCATGCATGTGGGCCCCACACCCCCTAAAAAACCCCTAACTACCCCTGTATGGCCCTCCATACAAACCCTACCCAAAAATTGAAAACCTATTTCTATGCAGGATGATCAGACCACCAACCTGATACTCGCAGAACGACGATCGGATGCCTTGTCCTCCCTGAATCTCCAAATCTCCTCTGAAATCTGCTCATCCAGTCACTGTTGCAGCAGGTACAAATGAGGTGGCAATGTGGGCCCTACAGCTATATATAGGCCTTTTTCCAAAATTCCACTCACCATTTCGGGAGCCCAAGGTGTCCATTTTTCAAACCATCTTCAGCCACGGGATCAGCATCCCGCCACCTACATCATAGCTGTCCCTGGGTCGCTTTTCATCTCGAGCCCCCGGGGCGCCTTTTTTCCATATCATGGTCAGGTATGCATGCACATTGTCACATTTGTCCAATACATGCTCATATCTTTGATTCTCTTCAGATATTGTTCACTTTGGGTATTTGGTTGTTATGTGTGTAGGTACTTTCTCATCGGTCATCAACATCATCCCTTCAGGTATATATTCAGCACTGGCATGTAGTCTCTCCCGCTATATTTCATTTACATTTCCAGTCACACCCACTGATATTGGCCTTTAGTTTCCTCATTCTTGGCTCTGCAGTACCCACACCTCCATTTGCATCTTCAGTACTGTTACCCAGTAGAATTCTTACCCACATGAGTTGTCCCATTCGTAACACCCTATTGGCACTTTTTGACACTCATGTTGTTCTTCATTACCCTTTAGGGATGGGAGTCCCGATAGTCTTTCATCATGTCGTGAATCAGCCACATACTTCTTCTCCTCATTTTGCTAGCTTCCCATATGGACTCCCAGATCATCTCTTTATGGTTCTATTCTTTCTACTTGCACCTCCGTAGGATCATGAACCCTCGATTTCATCCACCATCAATTTGCCCATATGCGAACCTATCTTCATTTCACCTACCTCATACAAAAAATCACCAATGGGGCCCCCACCCTTCATCAGTTTTCCGAGAAACTTCTGCCCTCCCTGGGGCACTCAGTTCACACTGGGGCACCCGTTTCTGTATTTGTACATTTCTCCCCAAAATTATTCATTATTTATTGTACAAACGCCTTTATTTCCAGTCATTACATTTTATTTTGTCGTTACTGTTGGTGGCTTGCTTTCTTTTGGCCACACGCAACCCATGTCACCCTTGGTTGGAGCATTAATTATCATCTACCCTTGTCGACATCGTCCATATCTTCAGAGTACTCCATAGGTCACTTACCTCTACCCTCTGAATTTGTTCACCTTGTCCCGCCTCTGGCACAACTTATCACCAGTCTTGTCGTCTCCCTGACACTCAACCTTGTTACACGGTTGTGGCCACTTTTTATCTCATACATCCTCCAACCAAGGGCAGTCTTGAGTCTTCCCACTTATTGACTTCGTATATGTATCTCTGCCACTTCCTCACCTCAGTAGATTCCACGAAGCCCTTTACTTCTGGGAGTCGCGTTCCCCTTTCGTCGACATCAACACCATTTTCTGGAAGGGCGATAGTATCTTGATTCTCATTCTCCATTCAATGAGAGATCTCAGACGGCACAGGGTGAAACACCATTGCTCCCTACTGTCGTTGGCCCCCATAACATTCAATGCCAACACTTTCTCATGTTATGGTGGGTCTTACTTTGTGACTATTGCAGTTATTTATCATTTGCTGAAGACCTCTAAACTTGGTAGGGCTATCAATTCCCACATCATCGCTATTGCTTATTACCGCGATCATTGCCTATTGTTCAAAGTATGTTCCTTTACAGAATTGTCTTCTGCCTTTATCATCATCCCCCCTGAGGGCGTTGCAGTTGTCTACACCAACACTTCAGTCATATTTTTTCAGAGTTACATAAAACGAGCATGAGGCATGCCTGCCTCGTTTGTACACAGTTTTCTCTTTTTTGCACAACTCTCAGAAGGATGGGTCCTACCAATTCCTTTTTTCTCCAACAGATTGATCTAAATGGTCCCACTATTTCTCTCCCTTACAACAACATTCTCAGTAGAAGAAACATTGATGGATTTCGACTATATGTCTGCTCCTAACCTCATCCATCAGGGGGCATCTGTTATCACTGAAATTTCATCTGCACATGGCGACAACAACTCAACATCGTCAGACAGTAATGAAGTCATTCATGGCATTGAATTAATTTCACAGCATTCCATAAAGGTCAAAAACTATACAAAGTAACCAAAAATTGAAGAGCGCTTTACAGAAGTTGGGTGCACACGCATATGCACGGAACAAAAACGTACCATGTGCGCATGCGTGCACAATGCACGACTGTTGGTGCAAAAACCCACGCACCTGCTAAACGATGCATTTATTGAATTGATCGGCCTCCCAACCACTTATGGATCAGCTCCCAAGCCGATTTTACCCTCAAATCTGAGCTGAATCCACATGGTAGGCTGGTCAAAGACCTAATAAAGCCCTAAAGAGCCTTTCTTCACACTACAAAGGAGTTACATAATCACCCAATGTAATGCTATAAAAAGCCATGAAGAAACATCATTTTCTCAAGGAATTTCATGTAATGTTATGTTTCCTAGATTGTTTTAAGGACTCACTCCTTGACAATAACACATTGTCACCATCTCATTGAGCCATCCACCTCTCCATTGAGTGGATGTGCTAGGAGTTCTTTCATCACCATCTTTATTTTTCTTATTGTAAGGAGAGCAAGTTTGTGAGGGCCCAAGAGCCTTTCTTTGGAGGAAGAAGGGACTCATAGTCCCCTTTCTTCATTGTGGTTTGATTTCATCAATTGATCAGCCTAAAAACATTGGTGATATTGGTCTTTTTGTGTTTGTTATTTCTTTATCCATATGCTTATGATTTTAGTTTGTATTAGTTTAATTCTTGCTTATAGTTTTGTTTTTCTTTTTCTAACTCTTTCCTCTACAGCTGTCATGCTCAGGAAGACCCAACTGGGCATGTAAGCACCCCTTATTTGCTCACCAAGGTGACGAAGAGGGTGCAAACAATAAGTTTCACTTTATTCTTATCCAAGTGATGGTGTGTTGAGAATTTATCCCCTTACTTAGTTCATGAACTAGTACCTCATCTAAGTAGGTAGGCCACCCTCCTTAGCTCGGTATTGTTTGTATTTTATGTATTTTATAGAAGTATTTTTAACATATATTATACATTTCTTTTATTTCCATCTATTCATCTATTCATCTATTTAACACTTTGTTGTAACTCTGGTATTTTTCCATTGCTGCAACTCCATTCTAACATTGCAAAACCTTGTTTTATAACTAATGAATGTGTAGTTATATTTCTTATAACTATATCCTTTGTTCAATACTTTGTTGTAACTTTAATATTTTTTGTTTTGCAACTCCTCTCACTAGAACTCTTCACTCACATTACAACATTTTTATTTCTGGTCAACAATTGTTTTGTTTGCAGTTTGGGTTAGTTTATTTCCTTTTTTTATGACATTTGTACATGACATAGTGTGGTTTGATTTCTATAGCTTGAGGCTTGATTCATTTCAGTACATGATCCATCATGTGTCTGTCACATTAATGAAGATCATTTTAATAATTGAACAAGTCACCTTTAATTCCTGTGTGATTTATTTCATGCGAGTGTGACATTTACTTTTCTATAAGAGTGACATTTACTTTCCTGAAAGTGTGACAATTAATTTCCTGCAAAATTATGTTTATATTCCTGCAATTGTGCATTCGATCGTATGGTTTAATTTGGTGACTTGATAAAGCATATTTATATATTTCCTTGTGATATTAATTCATAATTACTACAACTCATTGGAAATTAAAAAATCATGCTTGCATATATGGTGCACAACAATTCATAAGTTATATACGATCCCATATTCATAAGTAGATACACAAATATCCAGTTGCTTACTAAATTAATTAGGAAGTGATTGAAAAGTCCTTCAAGTATCTGGAAGACATAGGCCACAAAAAAGGGTGACCAAGTGGTTCCAAGTAGAAAGAGAACCATGAAGCTTATAAGGAGGGGAAGAAGAAGTGGAGAGAGGGGAAGGATAAGAAGACAAAATACAGTACTCATTAGTGCAATGATCCTAACAACCATTGCATCCATTGTAATATTGATAGGCACACTAAGGAAAATGTTTGGAAACTACACTCATAGTTGAACCCAAAGAACCATGAGGAAGAGAAAAAAATAATCTTCTAGCCATAGATTCAAGAATTTAGGTTGAAAGTAGCTCATATGTTGATGATAATATTTTATGCACGTCGGTGCAGAAGGAGGTGAATCTGAGTAGCCTTCATTTCTAGGAAGAGAAGGATATGACCAAACTCTTCCACATCAAGATTCAAGACAATAATCAAGAAGACCAAGATATATGATTTGTTAATATGATAGAAATATATTCTGTCAGTGTTAGTCAGTATCAATTTACAAAGTCAAAACTCCTTGTCTTGTTGTTGTTGAATCTTGTAGTCATGTCCTAGTCTCTTAAAGATCATGTGTGAGGGTCTTAGAGTTAGTGTTCCATGACATGTTTTCTTGGGTTCATTCATTTATGAGTCAAGTTTTGTATTTTTATTGATTCATGTCTAAGGAAATCATTATCTCAAGTCATAGCTGAAGTCGTTAGTCTTGCTCAAGGTCAAGTCAGTTGTGTCACATGGTTATTCCACAATCTTTGTCATCAATTGAAAAGGGTGAGTATTAAGTTGTTACATTATGTCTTAGAAGGGTCATGGGAACATGATATCACATGTACCAGAGGTTACTTACACTTTCCAATCCAAATTGTGTCTTTTAAAAACTTGCAACCAGTCAGCTCAAATTTCGCTGCGAAACCTCCTAGATTTTCGCAATGATTGACTCTCAATGTCAAATCACTTAAAGAAATACCCTATCTCCATAACAATCAGGAAATCATGGGAGTAAGGTCATGGGATTCAATATTTTCCTTTTCAATTAGGTTTTTATGGTCATGTATTATTTCCTCTTTAAAATAATCAAATCTCTAGTTCGCTGCGAAACTGCCTTTGTCTACTGCAAAAGTTCAAGTTGGTTCAATCTGCTACGAAATGTTAAAGCCTGGAAAGATTCTTGGATTCCATTGAAAATTCATTTTCTTCTACAACTCTCTTAGGTTCTTTAAAACTATCTTCCATCAAAATAATTCACTATCTTTATTTGTTGCTAAACTTCTATTCACTGTGAAATTTCTATCTAGTTGCAATGAAATTTCTATCTAGTTGCAGTGAAATTCCTTTCTTCTAAAGCCCCATCTCTTGAATAAACCCTAAGTCTCTAGTATTTCATGCACATTGTTCAAATATTTCTACTTCCTATGCCCACCATCATCACATCACTCTTCACTAAGGACCATGGAAGATGACAAGCATGATGAGAAAAAAGGAACATATGCAAGGGAGGTGAGGTGGTAAGGTTCAAGCCCCAGGGTCTGCAATTGCTGGATTCAAATCCCTTTTTTAGAGAATCGTTTCAAGCAATGGGATGCCTTAATTTCAGTGAAAATCCGCAGGGAGGTCACATGGAGGTAACCAAATAGTTTTCCATGAATTTTGATGGAGTTGAAACAATATTTGGATCATTGGAAATTCAGGCCATAGAGCATACAGTTGCAACAACTACAAAAATGCCCCTACAAGGTGAGAGGTGTTTCAAGGGGATGTCTTTAGATTCTTAATACTGTAATTATTATGTTAAACTAGAATATCAAAATAAAAACCTTTCAAAAGGGGTGCCAAGGAGCCCTATGTTATAACACCATGACCAGTTGTTGAGAGTGATCGAGAGATATTTCACGTGTGAGTGGAATTTTAACAAATTCCACCTATACCATATAAGAATACTCATGAATTTCACTGGTAATAAAGATCTAAATCTTCCATAGTATCTTTATAGAAGTCTGGGGAAAATGGCTAACAAAGTACAAGCAAAGCCTAAGCAAGTTGAATCTAGTCTCTTTTATTTTAGTCTTATCAAGTTGTTAGTCCTTCAGGAGCTTAGGAAAAAAGATGGAGAATGGAGTTATTTTTTTTCTACATCAAGGTTTTGTGTAGAGACCATAATTTTTCCACCATATAAGGGAGGTACCCCTTCCTCAAATGATAAAGCAACTTGTAGAAATTTAAAAAGAAAAATAGGTAATGGTAAAGAACAACAACCTATTGTGATTGAAACACCTGAGACTACAACCAAAACTTCTCTCAACAAAGGATCCAAGAAAAATGTTAAAGAGCCACTACAGGGTATAAATACAATTGTAAACATTGAAGAAACCCCTGATAGTAAGAGAGGAAAAATGAAAGGAAAACAATTTTTTTTCACTCCTGAAGAAACATAAATGGAAAAGCCCAGGAGACCCCTCACTGGGTCAACAACAAAGAAAATAATCCCTGCAAATGAGACATCTCCCTGTCATGAATCTGAGGAAATTTTGGAATTCCAAGATCCATTAGGTAAAAAGGTGATGTTCAATCCAAAAGTACTTGACAAAGGAAGACTTGGCACACCTATAACCAGATCATCGACGAGGAAGAAAGTCCATCATGGAGAGAGTAGATCTGATATGCATGTTGAGTTTGTTTCTTAAGAAGTTGTTGAGGTTCAATCTCCTTCAGAAGAATATGGCATGATAATTAAAATACTAAGGAAACAATTAAAAGAAGCTCAGGCTGGGATTGTACAACTGAGGGAAGAAAGAATACAAATGAAAGGGAAGATAACATAACACTTGGATTTGTGTGAAGGAGCCTTGGAAAACAAAAAAAGGATGGTTAAGAGATCTCTTCCCCTACACAAACAAGTGAAAAACCTATACAGACATAATAGATAATTGAAGGCAAAGGACATATTGAGGAAGGAACAAATTGCAAAGGAAAATATGGATTTGTTGGCTCAAGTGGCAATGGAATGATTTGGTGATATTCAAGATAGATCATGTTTTTGTTTTTGTGAGGTCAACTCAAATTTTTGGAGATGCTACATCAAGCTTGGAGCAGTTCTGCAAGATCAAAAAAAAGGAATAGACATTTCTCAGCAACTTTACGAGTTTTGCTACAAAACTGCTGAAACAAAGATTTCACAACAAATTTTCTGGCTGCTGCAAAATCACATAGTCATCCCATGTGAAACCATATTCATCTTCTAGATATGATGATTTTTCCATGTCAGCATCAGAATTGAATAGTAAAACATTTTTCCACTAAATATATGTAATACAAATATGTTATAGTTTTATAAGTTAGTCAAGAAAATCAAACCCTAAATTATAGGAGTCTATGGTAAATTAGTTAGTAATTAGTTGCATCGGTTGTAACTCCTTATTGAATGTGAAACCCTAACAATTTCGACCTAATTGAGTTAGATTGTAATGTAATTCTATGTATTATCATGAGGAGGATTGTAAAAGGGTTCGAGAGTTGAGTAAGAAAGAGACTCTTGGTGATGTAACATTTTCCTAATATTAATGAAAGGTTTTGTAGACAGAAATTTGTGAGCCATTTCCTCAGAGATTCTTGTGTTCAACTATTGTAATCATTTTTCTTAGTGTATTTTTATTTTTTTTATCATTAAATGTGTTCTTCTTCATTTGAATGAGAAATCGTTGATGCATAATTCATTATAGTATGCTCTGTATCTATCTTGTTTCATATATTAACTTTTCCTTCTGATAAGTTTATGTGTAACTCATCTGAGTTGGATGCTCTGTGTGGCTTTGAGTGTTTCCTCTTTCATCTATCAATGTTTTAAATATTTTAAGCATAGAAATTGTTGACTATTTGTCCTTTGAGATTGATTGATTTTCAACCAAGTTCTAAAAGCCTAGAAATGATATCCCTTATGACTCCATGCGCAATGGTCTTTTCTTCAGCCCTACCAACCACATCTTAAAAATCCTATATTTAGTTACAGATCTGGCCACTATCCTAAGTACATGAGGTACATTTGAGTTATCATTATATAGCAGATTCATTGATAGATCCCTCTCTATTTGGAAAGGCCAATTTCCAACCTAAAGTTGGTTTGTGGTTACCCCTGGGTTTTCCTCTCACATCGAAGGAAAATTACAGAGTGATAACGGTCAGAAAGATTGGATTGGAGGTTCACGGTCATGTGATTCCTTATCCATTGGGTTGAGTAAAAAAGTATGTATAGATCAAGGTAAAAAACTAGTACAATATTACATTTGTTGTAATTGTTGATCTTATAGATGAAGTAGAATTGTGAAGAGTACCACTGGATGTATGTAGATTATTGTTTTGGAAAACATATATGTATATGAGAGATTATATCTTCATGCAAATATCCAACCAGTACCATCTCAACAAGGATGAAAAATACTTCATCATCAACGTGCATAAATGAAAATAAAAAATTTCATGAGTAAGTGCCAATCAAGCTAAGAAATTGATCAATTATAGAAAGAAATATGTTTTACTTTTCCTAAGGGAAAATATGTATGGTGAAGAGTTGTTAAAAATAAATACATCCTTGGAAGGGTGTACTAAGGATAAGAAACATGAATTGGAGGAGTTTATAAAGGAATAGATAGGAGTGTTCCAAGAGCCTAAATGGATACAACCTAAGAGAGAAGTGGAGGATGAAATCCAATTATTTTCATACTCCCCCTTACCAAATATTGGGCTATATAGAAAGTTCATTCTGGAAGAAAAAAAAGAAAAGAAGTAGTTGCAATAGTTGTTGGAGTAGGGTGCGATTCAACAAAGTACCTCACCTTGTAGGTCACCCATCATAATTATTCCCAATAAATATGTGGCTTGGAGAATGTGTATCAATTACAGGGTATCAAATAATATTAAAATAAAGAATTGACACCCTCTTCTCACGATGGATGATCTGTTGGACCAGTTTCATCATGTCAAGTACTTCACTAAACTAGATTTGAATCCAAGATATCACCAGGTATGAGTCAAAGAGGAAGATACCTAGAAGATTGCCTTCAAGACAAGGCAAGGTTTGTATTAGTGGTTGGTTATTCCCTTCTATTTATGCAATGCACCAAATACATTTATGAGACTAATGAATGATTTTTTACGTTGTTATCGAGATTCATTTGTTGTTGTGTATTTGGATGATATATTGATTTATAATGCTACCTAGGAGGAGCACATCTCACATCTTATGCAGGTGTTAGAGACCCTAAATAAGTACCACCTACTGGAAAATCTCAATAAATGTGAGTTTTCTCAGCATTATTCAGTGTATCTAGGGTATGTGATTGGTGGAGGTGAGCTCAAGATAGATCCCACTAATATTGAGGCCATCATTAAATAGCCAATCCCTAAAAATGTCACTGAAGTTAGGATCTTAGTTGGGGAAACACGATACTTGGGGAATTTCATAGATTCATTTTTAGTAGTAGTTGCACCACTCCACACCATTACAGTGAGTGGTAAGAGTTTCTAGTGGGGGAAGAATCAATAAAAGGCTTTTGATAAGATAAAAAGAAAGATTAGTTGAGAACCAATGCCCATGCTACCAAACTTGCAAAATCCCTTCTAAGTGGAGACAGATGCAAGTGGGCATGCCATGGGAGCTGTACTGATGCAAGGAGGAAGGATTGTCTACTAAGATTCTGAAGTATTTCATGGGGTGTTCCTCAACTACCCTACCTACAAAAAGGATCTATATTCCTTGGTATAATATGTCAAAAGTGGAAGTACTGTCTGATGGGAAAGAAGACCATCATCCAAACAAATCACCATCCATTCCAGTATTTGTAGGCCCAAAGTAAGTTACAACAAACCAAGAACTACAAATGGATGGAGCTATTACAATATTTTCATTTGTTCATAAATTATAAGAAGGGTAGCACAAACCAGTTGGCATAAATGCTTTCATGGCCACCCACATCTAAGATTATAGATTTGGGAACTCTGATGCACATGGATCCTTTTACCCATGATGCATAAAAAAAGGAATACATAGAATATGAGGACTTCAAGGAGGTGTTTCAGTAGCTACATGACCAAATTCATATAGAATAAGGTGACAAAAAGGCTGACTATCATTTCTAGAATGTCTACTCTATAACATTAACAACATTTGTGTTCCTAAAGATGAATGATTGCAACTAATCAGAGAGGCTCACACCTCCAAGGTTGTAGGACATTTTGGCATTGGCAAGACAATTTCCTATTTACAAAGGTATGTGTACTAGCCCAAAATGAAAGAATCTGCAACACGATATATTAGAGGATGTATACTTTGTTGTACTGACTAACCCAATAACATGAAGAAAGGTCTATATTATCATTTATTTGTACCCACTAGAATTTGGGAAATTATTTCCATGGATTATGTGGGTGGTTTATCAACCATGTGGAAGGGACATGACTATTTATTTGTAGTAGTTGACAGGTTCAAAAAAATGTGCATTCTCATGCCTTGTAAAAAGACCATCAAGGGAAAATAAAAACAAACTTCTTGTTTGACAACTCTAGGTGCACTTTGGGATACCAAGGAGCATAATCTTAGATAGGGACATGATATTTCTCATTTTCTTATGGAATATATTGTGGGAGAACATGGACACTAATCTCAATAGGTCTACAACATTCCATCCACAAACAAATGGGTAGATAGAAGTAGTCAACATGAATTCGGTGTAGCTTTTAAGGGGTTACAAATAGAAGCATCTGAATACCTGGAGTGAAAATATGATCTATATACAACAATATTATAATAGACTAGTCCACACTTTTACTTATAAGTAAAATTTTGAAACTTGCTTTGAAAATTTGCCACCTTCACCCTTAGATGTTGTATGTGTACAACAAGGAGGAGTGAGGGAGGAACTCACAAAAGATGCATTGAAAGAATAATTTTTTTTTTGAGAAGATTAGGTAGATCCATTTGCAAGTACAATAGACACTCGAGAAGTCATAGGAAAAGTACAAGGCTAGAGATGACCAACACAAAACAAAGAGAACATTTCAAGTTGGAGACATAGTATGGTTACAACTGAATAAGGAGAGACTACAGGGTCATGGTAAGAAGATCAAGGCTCTATGGTATGGTCCTTTTGAGATATTGGGAAAGGTGGGAGACAAACTCTACAAAATCATTATACACCCATACATTTGCATTTACTTAGTAGTCAATGTGGAGAATCTCAAACTCTATGAGATCTCCATGTTGGATCAGGAAGGGGAGCATGTCCTACCTTCCATAGAGGATTTAACACTAGATGTTGAGGCAAAGTTGGTGGGGGACATTGTTTTGTAGAAGTGTTCCAAAACTGTAATATGAGAGTAGCTTGACCTTTGGCAGGTTGGGTTGAAAGGACAACTTCTAGGAAAAGCAAAGTGGTACTCCAAAGAGAAGGTAGAAGAAACATTTCCTAACCTCATTTAGTAAATATTTGGGGACCAAAAGACTTTTGAAATTGTAACTATGGTCGATATTCATAATGTGAAAACTAAAAAGTGAAAAGTAGTTTAGTATATATATATATATATATATATATAATAAATAAGTAGTTATTTATTATCCAAGGGACACATCCTTTCATGGATGGTTACCATATGTTCTATATATATGAAACACCCATCATTCTAATGACATCATTCAAATATACAATATCATCTCATTTAGAAAAATCAGCATGGTATTAGAGTGGGACTGGGTTTGACTCCCTTATGGGAGGGCCCATGAGTTTGAGTCTTGTGTGAATATTTCTATCTCATAGAAAAATCAACAAGAATAATAAAACAACATAAATGTATGTATATTTCTGTGAAGCCCTAGAAGTTAGAGGACTCACCCGTGTGATGATACAAATTGTAAGGGATGAAGAGAGGATAAGGAATGTGCAGTCAAGGATAGTGATAGAAACAAACATTTTGAGCCATAATATGGATATTTTGTACGCTACTGACTGCATTCAAGCTTGCAATAAAACTAATATTTGAGTTCGCTTGCATTGCAATCTGTAGGAATCACATTTATGATGGGGAAGTAGAATGATAATCAGGAAGTTCAATGGCGTTGTGACACCCATATTTTGAATCGGGTACATAATTTCTATCGAGATCATGCCAAGTTGTGAAGGGTTCCATTATGATTTGTGGGCTATGGGATTCAGTCAGTGTGGATCCAAAAAAACTAAATTGTTCTATCATTGTTGTCATAAGACTTCTCAGTTTTTTTTTTAATACTTTTCAATTTTATTGAATCAAGCTCCAATAAACCATGATGAAATTAATAGTTGATAGTCAGATGCATATCATGTGAAATTGGTAGTAATCACAGAGATCCAATACTGGCTAGAATTGGAAAGAAAACTGCCAATTAGGGATGAAATTGTGAGGATCCAGGATTGACTTGGCACTCAGGGAAAATAAATTATCCCAATTGGCTATGTTTGTTTTTTGTAGAGATGAAGTGGGATAGATTTTCATATGTAGCAGGAGAAGTTGTCGGTCACAGTTACATTGATGTGAGAAGGAATATGGAAACCCAATGTTTCATCCCTGCAGAGTTGATTTCCATCATGGGTTTCCTGGATGCCCTTTTGCTCTGCACTCTTGTTTGGGATTTTGGGTCTAATAACAACATTGGATATATGGATTCTTTGGTTCATACCCATTATCAAGTCATGCTAAGAATTCTTTTCATAAGTGTAGGCCTTAAGACGATGGCAGGGTACATGTACCAGAGGGCATTGCAGGTCTCTCCCATATCTATGATAGAAGAAGTGCGAAGAAGAAAAGTAAAATTTACTATTATGAATACCTCCATAGTTAAGAGGGAGTGTTGATTTTTTTGTAACTATGGTTGGTATTCATAATGTATATATTCAAAAAATAAATCCATGAAAATAAGGCTCATGGCAAGAGGATTCTCCAAGAAAGAGGGAGAAACCAATTAAGAAAATTGAACAAGTAGGGTTTGCTTCAGTGTAATAGGGAGCCAGTTAGCTCGTGAAAAACAATAGACATGGAGGGAAATACCTTCCAACATGATTTCAAGGAGAGACATTGCTAGACATGATGCTTAGAGACAAAAAGTCTCTAGGATCATGTTTCCTCTAGGACAAGATCATACCAAACATCATAAATAGTTCTAGTGATCGTAGATACATCCATTAAGACCCACTTTAGCACATCTATGGTGATAGATCCAATGGAGGTGGTAGAAACAATATGAGTCCTAGAGGGAGCAGTTGCAGGATCCCAAAAGGAGCATTTGCAAAGCTCCATAGGGAGAAATTGCAGAGATAATGTAGGATCTGCTCTCAGTACAAGTAGATACACTTCCATTGGAGTTATATTCCCAGATTATTTATTCTTTGGATGATCCATTGTTTCTGTCAGGAGATTGAGTATTATCCAAGGGATTGGAGGTGTAGCAGAGGATATGAAAGAAATTCCTTTGACAAAGGAAGCACACGGTTGTGATCTTGCAGAGATATGGCATAATGGACTGTAAATCCATGGCCACACCTAAGATACTAAATTTGAAGAAGCTGAATGAGGCAACTTCAGACTCAAATTTGGTGGACCCTATGATGTACAAACAACTAGTTGGGTCCATGATGTACCTGGTGAACACCAGGACCAATATATGTTTTATGAGTACCTTGAGTTAGTTCATGAGTGAACCAAGGCAATTGCACTGGGTTGTTTCAAAACATGTGTTGAGGTACCTATGTGGTATAGCTGGGTATGGACTGAGATAATTCTCAAGCAGAGAAGTAATGTTGCAGGGATATACAAACTATGATTGGGCAGGGAGTAGAGATGATAAAAAGAGTACCTTTGGTACATGTTTCAATTTGGGCTCATCCATGATATATTGGATTAGTAGGAAACAAAAGTATGTGGCACTCAACACTGTAGAGGAAGAGTACATTGCAACATGTGATTCTTGTACGGAAGAAATATGTTAAGAACCGAATATCAATATAACATAGAAAATCCTTAGAAAAAGTACTTAACGCCTTGAAAAAGAGATAATTTCATATAATAAGCCTCTTCGAGGGGGCAACCTCCTTTTACCCCACTTAAATGTTCAAGTACAAGATGATTCAAAATGAAAATGTCTCTTTGGTATATATAGGAGACTAGGAGGTATAATTACAACTAATGGCCTAAATCTAACATAAACAAAATAACATTACTAATATAATATGCCCCAATTAAGGGGTAATGAGCCAATATTAGGGCTTAACATGCCCCTCTCCTTGAGACAAGTGTTGTCCGCAATGCTTGAGTAACTATGGATGCTTCTATATAAAAGACTCATCTTCCCAAGTGGAATCTTCGGTTGGTAGTTTCGTCCATTTAATGAGATACTTTGAAATGGATCTATTCCTTAGTTGGTGAATTCTTGTGTTAGTGATGACTTTAGGCTCCAATATGAGTTTTCCTTCCTCATCAATTTCTGGCAATATAGTTTGAACTGGGATCTTATTGCCTATAACCTTCTTTAAGCATGAAACATGGAAAACTGGGTGTAATCGTGAAGATGCAGGCAGCTCCAATTTGTATGCCATAGTACCAATCTTTTGCAACACCTTATAAGGGCCATATTACTTTGGTGATAATTTATCATCCTTCTTGGCTTGCTTGAGGGACATCTGTTTGTATGGTTGTAGTCTTAAAAACAACCAATTCCCTACTTCAAAACTTTTTTGACTATGATGTTGATCTACTTGTTGTTTCATGCGATTATGTGCCATGGTTAGCTTGTCGTTTAATATTTGGAGAACTTGTTGTTGATTCTCGATGTGATATTCCATTGATTGAACCTTAGATTTTTCTTTTAGAGAAGAAGTGATGGAAGGCGGGTGGTATTCATAAAGTGCCATAAATGGTGTCATTTTTGTTGCAGTATGAAAGGAAGTGTTATACCATCATTCTGCCAAGGGTAGCCATTTGAACCATTGTGTTTGTTTATCATAGACAAAGAAATAAAGGTATCCTTCTAGACATTTTTTCACTATCTTAGTTTGTCCATCAGATTAAGGATGATAAGATGAGCTATGAGCCAATTGAGTACCCAAACAAGAAAATAATTCTATCCAAAAATGTCTAGTGAAGATGGGATCTCTGTCACTTACAATAATCTTTGGGCTGCCATGTAGCTTTTGAACTGTCTCCATGAATGCAGTGGAAACTGTACTAGCTTTGAAGGGATGAGAGAGTGCACAAAAGTGTGTGTACTTGGTTAGTCTATCAACATTCACCATGATGACACTCTTTCCTTCAAACTTTGGTAACCCTGTGATGAAATGCATGGAAACCTCCTCCCAGCACTGACTTCGGATGGATAATGGTTGTAAAAGAACTAGGGTCTTAATTGTTTCCACCTTATTTTGTTGGCAAACCAAACATTCTGCCACAAACCTTTGAACATCAGTTTTAAGTCCATCCTAAAAAAAATCCTTCTTGACTCTATGGTAGGTTTTCAAAAATCCCGAGTGCCCTCCTACTAGAGAGGTGTGCAATTCCAATAGTACCTTTTGTTTGAGTTGGGAGTTCTTACATAAATATAAGCGATCTGTGTGCCATAGTGAATCATTTTTCCATGTAAATGTATCTGATGCAATGGAATCCTACTACAACCTTTGAATGACAGTCCACACTTTTTCGTCATTCTTCCAGTCATCCCTTGCTTCTATTATCCAATCAGATTGGATGATCGAGATAGTATAGAGAAAGGTCTCAACATCTTTATCCTTTCTTGAGAGTGCATCTGCCAAAACATTTTTCTTCCTCTTTTTATAGATGATTTCAAAATCATAACCCAATATCTTGGTTACCCATTTTTGTTGTTCTTCTGAAGATAGTCTTTGTACCAAGAAGTATTTAAGACTATCATGATCTTTTTTGACCTTGAAATGCCTACCTATTAGGTAAGGACGCCATTTCTTCAATGCATGTAGTATTTCCATCATTTCCTTCTCATAAATGGGTTTGTGTAAGTCCTTTCCCTTGAGT
>ML784361.1:556968-572896 GCA_009831015.1 Picea engelmannii
TCTTCTCCTAAATTCCTGAGTAAAGATTTGCACATTCTGTCCTTTAGCTTGTCTAAAATTCTGCCATTCCATAGTTGCCTTTTGTTTATATGCCAATGGATAAAATTGTTTTTTAATTGCGATAATGAAATCATTCCAAGAAATAAAAAATTTACCATGCTTTTTCATATCCTCTTGAGTCTTGGATTCCCACCAAATAAGTCCTGCACTATCCAATCTTAGCAAAGCAAGCTGAATTTTGGTTTCATCATCTTGAATTTTTTGTATTCTACAATATACTTCAATTTGATGTATCCAATTATCTAACTTCTCAGCATCAACTTCTCCATTGTATATTGGCAATTCAAATTTTATATCAAGCTTTAATGAAGGAATTTGTGAAGTAGTTTTACCATGCCCCTTTGGAGAATTCGGAAGAGGTCTTGAACTGGTAGAAGAAGAAGAAGAAGAATATGATAGAGGAGAGGGTGGCGTAGAAGCACCATTCCCTCCATTTTCGTCTGGAGTTTTGTCACCACTGCTTCCCTTATGCCTTGAAGGGTTGGAGCCTTCACCCTGCGATAATATGTTCCTTTCCATCAAGATCTTCATCATCTCTCTCATCTCCATGACAACCTTTCTGAGATCTTCATCTTTGGCTGGAACACGTTCATGACTTTCTGCATGAGCCATGCTTGGTGAATGTCTCCCCGAAACTTGCGGTGATGGTATATGCTTCCTCCTTGTCAGATGCGAACTTGGCTCCACAAGTTGACCTTATCCTCTTGTGAGTTTCAACCTTGTGAGCATCAGAAACAAAACTTGCAAACAATCAAGTCTTCAAAAACCAGTGCTCTGATACCAACTTGATCTAAAAATGAAAAAGACTTGAAATACTTGAAATTATTGCAATGTAAATGTTATGTGTTTAAAGAAAATGGATCAGTTTGCAACACATAAATTAAGGGATTACTCATGAAAAATACGCATATACAACAGCATAACCAATGAACATAAGCACATAAAACACAACAATTGATAAAGGAGTTCACCCCTCTCTTGGGCTACATCTCCTGGTCCAGCTTCGAATGGATCATTATTATTAATTGCTCAAAGTGCTCAAAAACATGCCTTACAATGCTCAAACTGACCAACTGACTACTCCAATGGCTTCATAGCATCCAAAAAACCCTAGCTGGGCTCTTGTGGCACATCAATCGATCGAAAAACGAAGAAGTTAGGCCTCCTGGAAGTCCCCCCTTCAAGCTTGTTGTCTCTGCATCTACAAATTGCACCCTTGTTGAATGAACCTTGCACACATGCAATAAATAGCATGAAAACCTAGCATCGGGTGCAACCGCACCAATGGTGAAAAATGTAGGATAGTTATGGGTGCGCCAACCCCTAACCGCCTAACACCTGGGCACATGGATCATATGACTACGCGCATTTGGCAAAAAGGCTAAACGGTTGAACTGTTCCAACTCCCCGCGCATTTGGTTATGGTCATATGTAATGTTGGAATATAGCCATGGGCTAAAAATTTAACCATTCAAACCACATTTAAAACCTGCGCGCATTCTATATACACAAGCGTCGGTTATATGGTATGTGGCGCGCGACCAAGGGATGGGGCTAAGCCCCGGCCCGGTCGCGGCCCAAACCTTAACCATATACAATGTTAAATATAAAATTCACCACTTACATAGCAAGCAATGCATGGTGGTGTGCTGGTTGGCAGCTACTTGCCAATTCATTCCCCTACCCAGAGGTCACGGGGTTGACTCCGACCAATGACAAAGTTTTATCCATATAACAAGTGACACGTGGCGCCCATGGATTGGGCCACGTGTCAACATATTATTAGCCACCAAAAGACACATGTCAAACAATCATTTGACCACACCTACCAATCAGCATCTACCATGTCACCACCTGAAACATCATCGTACGGTCGTACGGCCCTGCCACGTCAGACTGTACGGACTGTACAGTCAGTGTCCCTTTTTTTGCCTATTTGACTTTATGAATAGATTGCAATATCTCTCGCTCCCGACATCCGTTTGAGACGAAACGAGTTGTGTTGGGTTTGCAACGATGAGGCCTACGCTCTCATCTAGTTTGAAGTGATTTCGAGCACTTTGAATTTTTGAGCAAAATTTGATCCCCTGATCAATGATATCATTTCCTTCATCTTGGGAAAATCCTTTAGCAACTAAGTGATCCTTGTATATTTCAACACTTCCATATGATGCATACTTAGTTCTGTAGACCTATTTACATATGCCAAGTTTTCTTCCTTTTGGAAGAGGTACAAGATCCCAAGTATTGTTTTCCATTAAATAATGATACTCTTCATTCATTGTTGTATACCAATCTGAATGACCTGAAGATTTTGCAAATGTCTCTGGATAATGATTTTCTGAAACTTGAGCCAAAATAAAAGAGGCTCGCTAGAACTATGAATGTGTCTGACTATGATTTGAAGGATCACCGACAAGATCATCAGTTGTTTCTCGTGTTGAATGGACCCATCTAGGAAGCAGTGGAGCTGGTGCTGGTTCAAGTTCAAAGGAGTCATATGGAGGAGGGTGAGCAGGAGGAGGTGGATTTTCATCCTCACTGTCATCATCTGAAGAAGAAACCAGATCATAAGAAGTCACAAACTCTGAAGATGGCTCACAGGACGAAGAATGAACAACTGTCGAAGTAGGCTCGCAGGCCAAAGAAGGCACAAACACCAAATTAGGATCGCAGGCCAAGAGATTTTCATCAAATTTAACATCTATTCTAATAATAATTTCATTACAATGTAATTGAAGAAGTCTGTAGCCTTTGACATCTTCAGAATAACCAACAAATATACACTTCTCACTTTTAGGCTGCAATGCTTTCCTTTAATCATCAGGAATGTGAGCCCATGCTATACTGCCAAATACCCGGAAATGACTTACATCTGGTTTAATTTTAGTCCAATCTTCTTTCGGTGTTATATTTTTAAGAGCCTTTGTGGGAGTGTGATTTACTATGTAATTTGCACAGTTGATGGCTTCCACCAAATACTTTAGACTTAATCCCTTAGATTGGATCATACAATTAGCCATTTATTTTAATGTGTGGTTCTTTCTCTTAGCAACATCATTTTGTTGTGGTGTATATGGAACAATGTGTTTCATTTGGATTCCTTGTGTAGTGCAGTAATTTGTAAAATTATTGTTCACATATTCGCCTCCATTATCTATTCTTAACCTTTGAATTTGTTGTCAATATTGCTTTTCTACAAGGGCCTTGTAGGCCAAAAACTTGTCAAAAACTTCGCTCTTAAGTTTTAATAAGTAAACCCAAGTACGTCTGGAAAAGTCATCAATGAAAGTTAAGAAATACTTGCACCCAGAAAAAGGAGAAGAAAGTGGACCACACAAATCATTGTGAAAAAGCTGCAAAGGATCTGCGGTGTGCCAAGAGGCATGTACTTCAAAACTGTCCTGATGATGTTTTCCGAGAACACAACCAGCACAAACACCATCTCTGCATGAAACAAGAGGAAGACCAGTCACTATCTATTCATTACATAGTTGTTGAAATGAGCGATAGTTTAGATGACCAAACCGCTCATGACAAAGTTTGGTCAAGTCATCACTATGAGCAATAAAAACTGATGAAAAAGATGACGACTCAAAGTTGTCAAACTTGTACAACCTGGTAATATCATCAGCAATTCCAGTTGCAAGAACATGATTAGGATCTTTTAGATCCTTGATTTCAACTTGGTGAGGTGAAAACTCTACGGTTTTACCTTCACCTGAATGAGTGATTTGATATACTGATAGAAGGTTACAAGAAAGACTTGGAAGACATAATACATCATTGAAATGGCCATTTTCTACTTGTACTATTCCATATCCTTCAACACTAAGATATCAATCATCACCAACAAATATTTTCTTGGTGTTACGTTCATTTAGAGTAGAAAATATGTCTCTATCCTTAGCCATATGATAACATGCTCCATAATCAATAGGCCACTTATCAAAAGTAGAAGTAGAAGGTGTATTGAAGGAGAAACCAGAAGCAAAAAGTTCATGTCCATGAGAAGAAGAAGAAGAAGAATAAGAATCAATACTAATGTTGTTCTTCCTCATCATTGCTTCTAAAGCTGCCATCTTCTTGAAACATTTGGACTCATCATGACCATCTTTATCAAAAAAGTTGCAATCTCTGTTAGTATTCTTATTTTTATATTTTTCTCCTTTGTCACCATTAGGATCTGAAGCTGTCAGAGTGGGTTTGGGACCCTTATGTTTCTTGTTTTTGTAGCGGGGATGTTTCTTCTTGGGATACTTTGGTTTATCTTTCTGCTGGGAAACTAAGGCTTTGTTGGAGGTACCTTCAGTGTTGATCACTCCAAGTTGTACAAGATTATCTTCCTCTCTAATCAAAGAAGCACAAAAGGACTCAAGAGTGAGTTTTTCATAAGCTTTCCCTAGAGCCTCTCTCATGGAATAAAAGGTAGATACAAACACAGAATATGCACTACCTAGCTTAGAAAGAATAAGATAGATGCAACGCTCTTCCTCCATTTTTATCTTACATTCTTCACATAAAATTCTGAGTGTTTTAAACCTAGATAGATAGTCTCCAAGGAAATAAAAATCACTTGGAATCAAGGTTAGTATTTGATTTTCTAATTGTTGTGCTCGAATAATATTGAGTTTACCAAACACAAATTCAATTTTGTCCCAAGCTTCTTCGGGGTCATCAATTTCTTGGAGGTGGTATCTTAAATTAGGAGAGATGGACATTCCAATTAGTCCACGTACTTCATCACTCCTATTAGAACATTTAGATTTCTTATCTTCATCAGTGGGTTCTTTTTCCTTTCCCAAGGTAATTAGGTACAAGCCTTTACTTCTTAATAAATCTACCATATGAGATTTCCATTGGAAGTAGTTGTTGTTGGTAACCAAGAAATTAATTGTAGAATCCATATTAAATATGAAGATAATATGGATTTAAAAAATGAAACTTATGATTTGGATGGAAAGATCTCGAAAAATTGTGCATTTAAAAAAAAAACGGCACTGAAAACGGACTTCTGATGTGAGAGTTATGCCCTTTTATAAAAAGGCATAAACGATAACCAACTGCTCATGTGATAGTGTAAGTTGCTTAATGAAGTGACACACTTTTATAAAGAGAAGTGGGGATCACTTTTACAATGAAGTTACTTTATAACATAAAATATGCATGCAAAATGAATAACTCTAAAATAAAATATTAAAGCTACTTATAGTGATTCACTTTTATACTTGAAGTGAAATACACTTTACAATTTTAGCATGAACTTTTTCAAAAAAGTAACAAAAAAGAGACTTGAACTCAAGACCTCTTACTTAATAAGGCAAGTTTTAACCAAATGGTATAGAAAAACATATTGTAATGTTTAGAAGGAGGATTGGGGTTGTTGTTTTTATTGTTATTGTTGTGGAAGATGGCCTTGGAGAACGTGCTAAAAAAAACCTCTTTTCACACAAGAAAAAAACTTTGCTTCTCGATGACAACAAGGGTTAGATCTCGGTTAGCTTACCCAAAAGATGCACCTTTTCCTATCTGTTTCTGATTTTCTGAGATCGCACAGGGCGCGGGGAAAAGAGAATATGCAGATCTAAAAGACTAGAAACCCAGAAATAAAAAAATACAAACCGAAATAAAACCAAAATAAAACTTTGCAAAAATTTTAAAAATGCATATTCAGGCTTTATACCTCCGGATTTGACTGTAATGGTTGTATCTGGGAAAACATAAACCTTTTTGAGTGAAAAAAAAAGTGTTCCTAAATGAAACGAGTGCTCTGGATGCAATGGAATAATCCTATTAGCCCAAAAATGTACAAAAAATTCTAGAAAATGGAGATGAGGAAATTCGGATTCACGATCTTAATCTACAACAGGAGCAGGTCTTCAAACAAGCTCTAATACCATGTTATAAAACATAGGTATTCCAAAAGAGAATGAAAACCTTTAGTAACCACTCACATAACCAGATCAAAGATCAACACATTGATGTTTTCATGTGGTAAAACCCCTATGGGGAAACATCCACAACCCCAACTAATGCGACCACTTGGATTAGTTTATTAATGCAAAGAAAATGATTACAGAGAGAATTTACAAGAGAGTTTCTCATAATAGATCATTGAAAAATGAACCTCCATGCTCTTTAAATAGAGATCATGGACCAATCAGGTGTTAAGTCATAGATCAATGGTCGTTAAGATCAAGGAGAATCGAGAGTATGAACCATCGTATCACTCTATGTCAGGAACATATCATGACTGTCGGATTTCCTAACTACAAATCTATACTGATTCAAACTAAAGGAACACACTAGAAAACACACTTTTACCTATGACACAATAGACCAAGTAGATCTTAACTAACTCCTAAGTGTCTAAATATCCTAACACAATCAAGTCCAAAAACCAACTAGCTATATCAACAAGACCAACAATAATCAATGACGCAATAGTGTTCTAATAACCAATTACACATCACATAAATTCCATGGTGCAAGATAATTTAATTACTAAATCAATTAGACACCGATATAAGTTATGGCACAATGCATTCAACTTCATTTTATTTTCAGGGTGCAAAAGAAGACATCTACTTTAATTCAAGGCGCGCGATAAATCAACCATTTAATTCAACAATAATCAACATTATCTCAAGGTGCGCGCATGATCTAAATTCCACATTAAACATAAACCAACATCATTCAATGTGCGCAATTAATCTATTCATTTAGGAAATCATACATCAACGTATTTTAATGGCGAAATATAATCTATTTAATTTCAAGACGCACGATTAATCAATTACTAAATTACACAGTACATCCACATTATTTTCAAGGCGTGTGCACGATCTGATTACTAAATTAGACATAAATAAACATTCCTTCTAGGACGTAAGGGAATTCATTCCCTCAATCATTTATTCATTAAGATTTTTAGTGGCGCATGAAGCAACTACAAACATGACCATCCATACGTCGCTTTTATACCATGGTGTAAAATAGTCAAGGAAATATTTGGAAAGAAAAAGGAACTTAGGTACATTACCATATAAAGTCATGTGTTACATGTCAAATACTGTCTATTCATTCTTAGAAGTTAGATCTAGACCAATAACAATGAAGTTAATTTTATAAGTAGAACCTGGAGCAATAAGTTCATTAGATATGTAAATATTCCGAGTTTATATGCATTGCTTACTATATCCATAATTAGGGAAATTAGTTCCCTCTTCTAGTCATAAAGAGAACCTACTTAAGACTTGTAGTTCAATGTATTGAGTTGTAAAGATGTGTTATTCCATCAATTGATTCAAAGAAAAAGGTAGTTTGGTCAATATAATTATTGGGAGTAAATTATGTGTATTATTTTCTATGGATTGAAGGATAAACAGTGTGATTGAAATTCGTGTATTCCATTGACATTATAAATCTTACTTCAAGTAAAATTTAGGGGTGTTTGGGATGTAATTCTTAAAACCTCTTACCTATTTTCCCAAGCCTATGTGTTTATACAGGTACAAATTTATAATTCAAATTGGTATTGTTAACTCCATAATGGTCAACATCTTAACGTTTAATCCATGTTTGATCAAAAGTAAATGTCACAAGCTATCCAACATGGAGTAAATGGAAAGGAGTAACTTATACCCAGGCTATCCGACATGGATGGGTTGGAAGGAAGAAAAAAAAAATCCTTCAATTAGATGACAAATTTTTTTGTTTAAAACACAGAGTTATGTCTTCCCCTAACATTCGCAAAGAACTAATTGAAAGTTGTTGGGAAAAATAATTAAATCACAGAGAATTGATTAATTGAATTATGGGAAAGTTAATTAATTTGCAGATATTGTGTCTTCCCCCCAAAATTAAGAGAATTTATTTACCTTGCTAGGAAAGTGAATCAAGATAGAAAAACACAGAGAATTGACTAATTGATTTCTGGGCAAGTTAATTAATTCACAAAGAATGTGTTTTCCCCCCAAAATGTTGAGAATTGATTTACCTTGTTGGGAAAGTGAATTAAGACAAAAAACACAGCGAAGGAAGGAAAAACACATGGAATACCTATATAAAAATGTTGAGCAAGAGGAAGTCGACTGAGAGCTTGAGATTTTCCTAAAAACGTAGGGAAAAATATGTATAAGAATGTTGAGCATAGGAAGTCGACTCAGAGATTTGGATCTTCATAAAAATGCAGAGAAAACATGTAGAAAAATATTAAGCATAGGAATTCGACTCAAAGCTTGGGCTCTTCATAAAAATGCAGGAAAAACATGTAGAAACACACTGAGCGTAGGAAGTTGTCTCAAAGCTTGGGATCTCCATAAAAACGTAGGGAAAACATGTATAAAAACATTGAGCATCGGAAGTCGAATTAGAGCTTGGGATATTTATAAAAACATAGGGAAAACATGTAGAAAACATTTGAGCATTGTTCATAAAAATTGTTGGGAAAGGGAAGAGTGAAGGCGCAGAGCCATTCCTCATTGCTGGGCAAATTTTTGATGGGAGAAACACCATGGAAGGCCAGGAAAAATGCAGAGACCACTAAAATTAAAATATTTGGGCAAGAAGTGAATACGCAGAGGCTTTGGGCTCCCAAAAATGCAAAGCTTAAGGAGGGTAATTGGCGTAGTGGTATGAATCTCGCTTGGGGTGTGAGAGGTCCCTAGTTCGATTCTCGAATGCCCTGGTAACTGCTGTAATTAAATTATGGTTTTCAATGGAGTGTGTGGGTTCGGAATCCATTGCTAACACTAATTTCAAAAAGGGTGAAGCAACATGGTTGATTTCAAAAATAAATTTGCAAACTTAACTCTGAAAAATCACGGAGATGTTGCAGGCAAAAGGTCACATGTTAAGCCTTAATATTGGTTCATTACCCCTTAATTGGGGCATATTACATTAGTAATGTTATTTTATTTATGTATGATTTATTCCATTAGTTGTAATTATACCTCCTAGTCTCCTATATATACCAAGGAGACATTTTCATTTGGAGTCATCTTGTACTTGGACATTTATGTGGGGTAAAAGGAGGTTGCCCCTTCAAAGAGGCTTATTATTTGAAATTATCTCTTTTTCAAGGTGTTGAGTACTTATTCAAAGGTTTTTATATGCTATATTGATATTTGGTTCTTAACATATGGTATCAGAGCTCAAGGTCTTGGGGTTTCACTGCGACATCCGAGACACCTCAGAATTTTTGCTATAACTGTTTTTCTACAATGTTTTAGAAGAAACGGCTTGGAGGATATTTAGCAGACAGATCAAGGTACATTGTTTTAAAGTTTCGGCTCTTAAGGAATTATACTTTTGGATATACATCCTATGCACGATAGGGTTATGGAATTGTCCTGAACTGAGTCATTGCGACATTGTCTCTATAAAAACGTTTTTGTAATGTTTCAGTCCCTAAACTCTGAAGGATATTCAACAAAATTAGTAAGGTATCTGTGGTAAAACTTTTATCTTCTGGGCCATATTACATTGTAGATACACCCTATGGAAGATAGGGTATCTGACTAGTCCTATTGACTAGTCTCAAGAAGGTGTTCCAGGTAAAACAATCATAACTTCTTCCTAGAGTATCCAAATTGAGTGAGACATGTTTCATTGGATAGTGGACAATCTGCAGTATTTCGGGTATGAGTTTCAGAATTTGATATGAATTATTTGTTGTGGGGCACGCTATATAAGTGACATCTCTTGGAAAGGACAAAAATCAGCAAGCTGTGGGGAAGTTACCGTAAATTCCACTTGGCACATCCAATTTTGATTAGACCTGTGGCATTGTAGAGAAGAAATATTAGAGAACTACATAAAAGAAAGTTTCATACCTAGAAGGGACAAAACATTGGATATACAACAGAAGAAATATTGTCTAGCAGAACCACCTCAAAATCAAGTTTCAAAAGTGATACTTGGCCAACATGCCACCCAAAAAGGGAACTTATACACCAAATAAGCCTCTAGACAATCCTACTTGGACTCTTGATGAAGGTGAAGAAATGCGTAGGGACATAAATGATTTACAAAAGAATATAGTAACAAAAGATGAACTACAAGAGATGGAAGCTAAGTTGGAGGCAATAAATACTAAGATGGATGGTCTAAAAGAGGACATCATGGAAGTATTGAAAAATTTCGTAACAAAGAAGACACCTGAAAGTGAAAATGCATCCCATGAAATTCATGATGAGGACACAAGGAAGGTGAATCAATAATGGAGAAACTCCAACTTTGGTTTGAAGACCAACCACATTCCTAAGATCGATATGAGGAATTTTGATGGCAACGACCCAATCACATGGATACTTCAGATGGAGCAATTCTTTGATCTACATAATGTGCTACATACACAAAAGGTACAAATTGCTTCTTTATATTTAGAACCCAATCAATTTGTATGGTATCGATGGATTTGTTCTTACAATTCACTCGTCACTTGGACAATTTTCATAGAAGAAATGATAGCACACTATGAGGATACAAGGAGCAATACCTTCTTTAGCCAATTGATAAATCTCAAGAAAAAGGGTTCAGTTACTGAACACATTGAGAACTTCCAAAGATTGAATATAAAGGTAATAGATATTCCAGATGAGCACTTAATTGATTTATTCATAGGATCTTTAAAGGATAACATTCAACATGAGGCTCGCCTTTGGGAACCCAAATCATTGGAGAATGCATTTAAGGTGGCAAGAAATGTTGAAAGTAAAAATATGGCTATGGATACTAGAAGGACCAGTCCTAACATCTATAGAGAGAACAATGCTCCTTCTTCTAAAACACCTCAACCTACAAGGTTGACACCTCAACAATTGGAGGAAAGAAAAGAAAAAGGTTTATGCTTTAATTGTGACAACAAGTACAGTAAGGGACATAAGTGTGGTGAGAAGAAATTATTCTACATAGATTGTCAAAAGGAAGAAGAACAAGAAAAATAACCATCTCAAGATGAAAACGTAGAAGAAATTTCATCTGAAGAGTTGACTCCCATGATATCGTACAATGCATTGGCTGGAATTAGCCCTCCTCAAACCTTCAAGATCGAAGGATACATCAAAAATAAAAAGGTAATAGTCCTAATTGATTCTGGAAGTACTCATAATTTCACTCAGTATAAATTAGCCAAAGCTCTCAATTGGTTTTCTTATCTAGCACTGGAGTTTCAAGTACTGATTGCAGATGGAGGAACTATCAATTGGTCAGGAAAATGCAATAAGATCAATGTTACTATGGGGGAATATGTAATGAATATTCCAATGATTGCTATACCCATGGGTGATGCAGATGTTGTACTAGGAATCCAATGGTTACAATCATTAGGAACAATGGGTTTTAATTTTCAAGAATTTTTCATGAAATTTTCATTAGAAGGAAAAGAAATTGAGTTAAGAGGTATCATAGGGAAATCCGGTAAGGTGATAAGCTCTAATGGCATGACAAAATTATTGAAAAAGGGGCATCAAGGCATTATCACACAACTATGCTCACTAGATGTTCAAACATCTAAGCCATCTATTCCTCAAGATCTCCAAGGGATCATTGTTAAGCATTCCAAAATATTTGAAGATATTCCCAAAGGTCTTCCACCCACTCAAAATCATGATCATGAAATTCACCTAATTCCTCGGAGTGTTCCTTCTAACATATGGCCATATAGATACCCTTACGTCCAGAAGAGTGAAATTTAGTGCATGGTTGAAGAAATGTTAGAGGCTGGCATTATTAGACCTAATCAAAGTTCTCACTCTGCACCAATGGTAATGGTATTCAAGAAATATAGCTCATGGCGTATGTGTCCAGATTATAGAGAGCTCAACAAGATCACTATTAAAGATAAGTTTCCCATTCCCTTCATTGATGAATTGTTATATGAACTACATGGAGCAATCTATTTCACAAAATTGGATCTCCGCTCAGGGTATCATCAGATTAGAATGAAGGAAGAAGATATCCCAGAAACAACATTCCAAACTCATGAAGGCCATTATGAATTTTTGGTCATTCCTTTTGGCCTTACAAATGCACCTTCCACATTCCAAGGGTTGATGAATTCCATTTTCAATCCCTTCCTTTGAAAATTTGTGTTAGTATTTTTTGATGATATACTAATCTATAGCAAGTCTTGGGAGGATCATGTGCGACATGTTGACAAGGTGATACAACTACTAAAGGAGCAACAACTATATGACAAACCATACAAATGTTTTTTGGAGTGAAGGAGGTAGAGTATTTGGGTCATATTGTATCTCATGAAGGTGTCAAGGTAGACCCTAACAAGATTAAGGCCATGATGGACTAGATGATTCCCAAAATATTGAAGAATATTAGAGGATTTTTGGGTTTGACAGGTTACTACTGCAAGTTTGTTCAGCACTATGGAAGAATAGCACAACCTTTAATGACACTAACTAAGAAGGATGCCTTTTCATGGACTCCAGACGCAACTAAATATTTTGAACAACTTAAAGAGGTAATGTGGAAAGCTCCTGTCTTGACCACTCCAGACTTCACAAAAAACTTTATTGTGGAATGTGATGCCTTGGGAAATGGAATTGGTGTTGTCCTAATGCAAGAAGGAAGGCCCCTGGCTTTTGAAAGTCAGCCACTCAAGGGAAAGGACTTACACAAACCCATTTATCATAAGGAAATGATGCCAATACTACATGCATTGAAGAAATGGCATCCTTACCTAATAGGTAGGCACTTCAAGGTCAAAATAGATCATGATAGTCTTAAATAATTCTTGGAACAAAGACTATCTTTAGAAGAACAACAAAAATGTGTAACCAAGATATTGGGTTATGATTTTGAAATCATCTATAAAAAGGGGAAGAAAAATGTTGTGGAAGATGCACTCTCAAGAAAGGATGAATATATTGAGGCCTTTCTCTGTGCTATCTCGATCATCCAACCCGATTGGATAATATAAGCAATGGATGAATGGAAGAATGACAAAAATGTGTGGACTCTCATTCAAAAGTTGCAACAGGATTCTAGTGCATTAGATACATTTAGATGGAAAAATGATTCACTATGTTACAAAGATATCTTATATTTGTGTAAGAACTCCGAGCTCAAACAAAAGGTACTATTGGAATTGCACACCTCTCCAGTAGGAGGGCACTCTGTATTTTTGAAAACCTACCATAGAGTCAAGAAGGATTTTTTTGGGGATGGCCTTAAAACTGATGTTCAAAGGTTTGTGGCAGAATGTTTGGTTTGCCAAAAAAAATAAGGTGGAAACAATTAAGACCCCAGATATTTTACAACCATTAGCCATCCCAAGTTAGTGCTGGGAGTAGGTTTCCGTGGATTTCATCACGGGGTTACCGAAGTCTGAAGGAAAGAGTGTCATCATGGTGATTGTTGATAGACTAACCAAGTACGCACACTTTTGTGCACTCTCTCATCCCTTCAAATCTAGTACATTTTCCACCGCATTCATGGAGACAGTTCAAAAGCTACATGGCAGCCCAAAGATTATTGCAAGTGACATAGATCCCATCTTCACTGGACATTTTTGGACATAATTATTTTCTTGTTTGGGTACTCAATTGGCTCATAGCTCATCCTATCATCCTTAATCTGTTGGACAAACCAAGATAGTGAACAAATGTCTGGAAGGCTACCTTCGTTGGTTTGTGTTTGATAAACAAACACAATGGGTCAAATGGTTACCCTTGGCAGAATGGTGGTATAACACTTCCTTTCATACTGCAACAAAAATGAAACCATTTATGGCACTCTATGGATACCACCCTCCTTCCATCACTTCTTCTCTAAAAGAAAAATCTAAGTTTCAAGCAGTGGAAGATCACATCGAGCATCAACAACAAGTTATCCAAATCTTAAAGGACAACCTGACCATGGCACAAAGTCGCACAAAATCACATGAAACAACAAGTAGATCAACATCGTAGTGAAAGAAGTTTTGAAGTAGGGGATTGGGTGTTTTTAAGACTACAAACATACAAACAGATGTCCCTCAAGCAAGCCAAGAAGGATAATAAATTATCACCAAATTACTATGGCCCTTATAAGGTGTTGCAAAAGATTGATACTATGGTATACAAATTGGAGTTGCCTGCATCTTCATGAGTACACCTAGTTTTCCATGTTTCATGCTTAAAAAAGGTTATAGGCGACAAGATCCCAGTTCAAACTATATTGCCATAACTTGATGAGGAAGGAAAAATCATATTGGACACTGAAGCCATCACTGACACAAGAATTCACCAGCTGAGGAATAGATCCATTTCAAAGTATCTCATTAAATGGAGGAAACTATCGACTGAAGATTCCACTTGGGAAGATGAGTATTTTATACAGAAGCATCCAGAGTTACTCAAGCGTTGTGGACAACACTTGTCTCAAGGGGAGGGGCATGTTAATCCCTAATATTGTCTCATTACCCCTTAAGTGGGGCATATTACATTAGTAATGTTATTTTATTTATGGTGACTTTATTCCATTAGTTGTAATTATACCTCCTAATCTCCTATATATACCAAGGAGACATTTTCATTTGGAGTCATATTCTACTTGAACATTTATGTGGGGCAAAAGGAGGTTTCCTCCTCGAAGAGGCTTATTATCTGAAAATATCTCTTTTTCAAGGAGTTGAGTACTTATTCTGAGGTTTTTCTATGCTATATTGATATTTGGTTCTTAACATCACCGGGGGATCACTCCAAAATGAAGGAAATTTGATTTAATCAAAACGAAGAGGAAAAGCCATTGAAAATGCATGGGTACAACTAGAAAATTCAGCGAGGGTAAATGGAAAAAAACACATAGAAAAATTTAAGGTAAGTTGTTTAAGATGAGATTAACACGAATTCCAGTAATGCCAAGGGGCATGCAATGATCAAGGACTGTAGAATTTGAAATCAACAAGACGATTAAAATTTTGAGGGATATGTACATCTTGCAGAACCATTTTTATTCTAAATACATCTTACAAAATTGCATGGAACATCTATAATCTAATTACATATCACAGAAAAATAAATGCTTAAAATAATGTCCATTCAATGAAGTTCAAATCTTGTACATCCTAAATATTAATATATACAAATCTCAATAAAATGTTGTAGCCGACGACAAGAATTTGAAGATGTTCACCCACACTTGCTATCTATCCATCTGCCTACTTTCTAATCATGGAGACTTCACTGATACCTCCCAGCCAACACAAGGGGTACTCTTCTTCCCCCTTATCCCCTTGAGCCACAAAGGGGCCACGTACACACACAAATAGAATCCTATAGCTCCCAGCTCGGCTCACAAGGTAGACTCACCACTCTCTCTCTCGGGCTAGGTATCCCAACTCTCACAAGTAAATCTGGTTAGAATTTCTACAACATGACCTTACTCATAATGTGTGTGATCCATTCCTCCTCTCAACCATTTGTTTTATAGAATTTATTTAGTGGAAACTTTCCATTTTCACATTTAATCCATTTTTTATAATTTAATTAGGAATTATTCCCCCCATACCTTGTCACTTGTTCCCTTAGTTGCACAAGTAAATCCACAATTTAATTTAATTAAAATTCAATTTTCCTCACCCATCCTAAAAGCTCTCCTAAAATCACTCCTAGTTGTCCCTTTAATCCCTTTATTTTCCATTTATGACTAACACCCTTCTAAAATGGAGTTGAGTTAAAATAGGTATGTTCTCTAGTTAGAGTAGACTCTAGATACCTTTCTATGCTTACACATTCTTGTATCCTTTATTCCTTTCTTATTTTAATTTATAATTTGGTATTTACCTACACAAAGTGTATTAAATCACTCTTTATATATATATATATATATATATATATATATATATATATATATATATATATATATA
>ML784361.1:573036-592406 GCA_009831015.1 Picea engelmannii
TTATTACTTAAATTAATTTACTTCACCCCTCATTATTTAATTTATAAATTACTTTTTAGTCTTCTCACTAATGTTAGACTTAGTCTTAGTTACATTTTTATTTACACGAGATTAGACCCTTAGGGATTATGCTTAATAAATTCATTGTTTAGTTAATTATTTAATCAATTAATTAATTCGGTAGGTGCTCAAGATTTTATAAGGTTTAGCACTCGCTTAGTGTTTCTAGGCCACCTCGATTCATTGAATAATTTTTTTAAATACCACAACATGCCCTTTAAGATGCACTTCATGATCTAAGGGTGCCACTTGCCTTGATTCAAATTTTAATTACATGATGTGCCCTTCAAGATGCACTACGTGATCCAAGGGTGCCACTCTCCTTTGACTTGTTTTTGTATTTGTCCAACCCATGTATTCAATACTCTTCCCTCGCGACATTGTGGATCTCTCGAACTAGGTAATTGTTAACCTACAATTTGAGCCACAATGGGAGTTCTTGTAGGACGTGACAGGGGTGCTACCACACCTCTCCCTCAATATCTGGTTGTTTTGCACGCCCTCTTTACTCCTTATGTGAGTCATATTAGAAATAATTCGTCAGATTGCATCCATTAACGAAACACTATCAACGATCCATAAACAACAACATAATATACCCGATCATATGTCACATATGCATAAATGAAATACTCAAATGAATACAATCCACTCCTTGACTCAATCTGGAGTCCAAGGTGGTCCATTGATGCCATCATAATCTTCAATCTGTCAAGTGTCTTTCACATCAAGGGAAACTCATCAATAACATCTATCAATACATAGATATCAAATAACATAACATCATAATCCATCAACATCATCATAAGAATCCATAAGAGAAACATACAACATATACTAAAACCGGATCACTTGCAAGCAAGTGTCCTCAAAGAATAAGTCAATAACATGTTCTCACAAGAGTGGGATGTTACATACACCCCCTCTTATTTTAAACTTCGTCCCAAATTTTTATAGTATATACATACAGTAAATACATCATCTGACAAGATCTAAAAGTTTAACTATCAAATAAATATGGAAGTTGTTGGCGCATATCATATGCATCCTCCTAGGCAGTTGAATGTCGACTATAATTGTCCCACTGGTCCTTGACCTAATCAATTGTTTGACATTGTAGTTGTCGAATGCGATGGTCCAAAAGGTGGATTGGCTCCGTCGTGAGCGCACCCTCGTTCAACACCTGCAAGGAACTCATGTCAATCACATGTGTAGGATCACTAACATAATGTCTCAAAACAAATACATGAAAAACATCATGCATATGCCTCAAAGAATTAGGAAAGGCTAGTCGATAGGCCACGAGCCCTTTCTTTTCCACAACTTCAAAAGGTCCCACAAACCTAGGATATATTTTAGCACCCTTTCCAAACTTGATCGAACTCTTGTGTGGTTTCACCTGCAAGAAGACTCGATCACCAACTTCATAACTACGGTCAACGCGATGTGTATCAACATAAATATTCTGTCGATATCCCTCTTCTTTAATCCTTTGTATTATCGTTTTCATTTGTTCTTCCATTTCTTGGATTGCTTCTGGTCCTACCAGGACCCTATCCTCAATTCAATCCCAAATAAAATGCTTCTGACACGGTCGCCTATAAAAAAACTCAAATGGTGCCATCTTAATGGTGCTTTGATCATTTTTGTTTTAGGCAAACTCTACCATTGGAAAGAAATCTTCCCAAAGATTATGTTCATCCATCACGTACATACGCAAAATATCTTCCAATATTTGGTTCATTATTTTTGTCTGACCATTTGTCTCCGGTGATACATTGTACTAAAGTTAAGATGGTTTCCCAAGGCCTCTTGGGAACTAGTCCAAAATCATCCTATAAACACTGATCCTTGATTGGATATGATCCTTTTAGGAATTCCATGCAATATCACAACCTCCCTAACAAACAATCTAGCTATGTATGTGATGTAGACCCTATCGGCCCCTCGGGACTGAGATCCACTCACAAGATCGTTGTATACGCCCTTGAGCTGGATCGACTCTTTCGGATTCTCTGCTGAAATCCCCCCTTCAAATCAATCCACAAGTTCTTTCTTGCAGTTCACGATTTCGCGAGTTCGCGAGTTGAAACTCTAAGCCTTCCTCCTCCAATTCCACGATACCCGAGACCATGAAATGGTTATGGCTCCCCTTTCATCAGCGCCCTCCTTGCGCGACCATCGGCTAGGCTAAGCACTAGCAGCTTTTGCCTCTCATGCCTTCGTGAGTTCAAACGTCGAGCCTTGCCCCTTTTCTTTCCCGAACCCCCGAGAAGTGATATTTGACTTTTATCCTCTCATTCTTGATTCTCGCGACTTCGCAAGTCGAGGGCTCGAACCTACGTTCCCTTATCTTTCGATTCTCCGAGATGTGAGAGGTCAACTGGGTGTTGAGTCCTCCAAATGTGTGATGTGTGTCTGACTGATTATATTCTTGGGCCCATCGTACAGTTCTACCACGTGTCCCTCGTGTTGGCTCTCGGCACTTCGCGACTTTGCTTCTCACAACCCCAAGCACACAAATATTGGTCTCTCACCTGGCGAACCTCCGAGTTCGCGAGATCCTCTAATCTCTGACACCTGTCCTCCTCCAATGGATGCCTTGGATTACTTCATAGCTTCGTCACTCACGAAGTTGGAAAAATTCTCCTTCGGACCTCAGATGTCCAAGTCCTCGATATAGGAAATCTCGCAGCACGTGTCCTTCCAATCGGACGGCTCAAATTCTCTCACTATTTCGGGACTTCTCACCTCGCGACTTCCCAAGTCTTGGTGCAAAGGTCTTGACCTTTCAACCCACGAAACCATGAAATGAATTCTGCGAGTGATCCAACGGTCTGATTTCTCCCGACCATAAATTCCCTACTCCTCTGTAAGATTCATAGGTTCTCAGAATCTCGTGAATTCTCCCCAGAGGATTTCAACCGTCCAAATCTCCCTTGACGATTTATGCAAAATGAAGAAAGTGTTATTTCTCAATAATTGTCCACCCGCGAAATGGTATTATTGTGCCTTCTCTCTGAATGCTTCAAAGTACTAAACCTCTTGAGATTTTTCCATGACTCGAGTCTTCGAGAAGACTCATTCATGCACTCCTTGTGGCATCTCTTGAATACTTCTAGGTATTGAGTTCTCCAACTCTGTGTACTCTCTGCAACATCAGTTTTTCCACCACTTTGCTCAGGTTGCAAACATTGAGACTTCACTTGGCCTGCGCACTCCTTTCACAGATCCTATGCTTAACTTACACTTCTGTGAGAATGTGAATCATGTTATCTCTCCTGAGCTTGCAGAGACGAACTATGACCTCCATCAATGCACACCTTGCGGACGATTTCACTGCACTCCTTGTAGGAAAACTCTTGCTCAGACAAAGAAACAATTGAAACTCATTCTCTATTCTCCCTCCTTCAGATTTCATGCATTAACTTGAAATCATACATTCACACATCAAATCAAAATGCATAATAGAGGGTAAACAAACATGTATAAATCAGTTGGTGAAACACAGAAAAGAATTTGACACCATGAGTCTGAACTAAAGATCTTTGTATTAAGCAAGAACTTTTGGACATGGGGTTTTCTACACAGCTCTCTGCTTCTGCTCTCCTGTGCTCCCTCTCATAATGTTGCTTATTATTACAATAATACAAGTGAGGGTGTCTATATCCATTTTCACTCTAGCTCCTAAAACTATCTAATATAGGAATTCAATTGTACCTACTTACATGTAATAACATAAATGCCTTCACCTAATAAAGACGATAACGAGACGCTCAAGGTCTATTTACAATATGGAAGTACACCCTTCCTTAATTATTTCATTCATGTTTGGCACATCCACTTCAAAAACATTCAAACAATTTTATCACATGCCAAAATGTGTTGGCGTTGCCCCATGCTCACTTGACGTTGGCGATGCTCCTGCATCATACTCTCTCGGTTGAAAATTTTCATGGGCTCCTGTCCATGAGCGCTCGTACGGTCTGTCCATGCTTTTGTATCTCTGCTTCATTCTCCCAGCTGGAATCTTCAACTGGATGTCCCTTCCATTTGACCAAGTATTCAAAATACTCCTTTCTCCCGGTCCTCTTGCTAACTCTTTTATCCAGTATGCTTTCCATCTATGGCTTCTTTGAAACTGGCATCTGTTTTGTCCACTGAACCTATGGTTGTTCATTACCTATTTCCGCTTCCTCGGATTTGTAAGGGTACAAATCTGAGACATTGAATATCGAAGAAATTCCGATCCCATTGGGTAATTCAATCTCATAAGCATTTTCCCCAAATTTCTTCAAGACCTTACATGGTCTGATATTCTTCATCTTTAGTTTGTTATATGTCCCCTTCGGGAATATTTCCTTTCTCAAATGTGCCAGAATCAAATCACCACCCTCAAATTGAAGTTGTCTCCTGTGTTTATCTAATCTACGCTTATACTCTTGGCTCGATTTTTGTAATATCTCCTTCACCTGGCTGTGAAGTTCCTTCATCGCTTCTGTGAAATCCTCTGCACTAGCACTCCTAGTTGTATACCGTTCTAAATCTCTCAATTCAGAAACTCCCCTTAGCTACGTCCCATAAACAATTTGGAATGGAATCTACCCTGTGCTTATGTTGAGTGAATCATTATAATAAAATTCTGTATGTGGCACAATATTGTCCCACTACCTGTGGTGTTCACAACTTCTGTTCACAACTTCTATCTATCCATCCGTCTGAGGATGATAAGATGAAATGAATAATAAGTTTGTTCTCATCTTTTTCCATAAGGTCCTCCAGAAGTGTCCCACAAACTTGGTGTCTCGATCCGAAACTATGCTCCTTGGTAAGCTGTAAAGTCAAATGACTTCTTTGAAAAACAGATTCACAATGTGAGTTGCATCATTGGTTTTCTGACACGGTATGAATTGTTCCATTTTAGAAAATATGTCTACCACTACAAAGATCAATTCAAACCCTCTTTGCATTCTTGGAAACCCTAATATGAATTCCATGCTTACTGCATCCCACGACTTGTCAGGTATGGGTAACGGTTGATAAAAACCTACATTTTGCCTCTTCCCTTTTGAATGCTGACAAATTCTACATCTGTCCATGAATATTTTGACGTCTTCTTTTATTCCTGGCCAAAAATATGACTCATTCAACTTTGCGAACGTCTTTTCATGAACGAAATACCTGGCCAATCCCCCACTATGTTTCTCCTTCAACAAATTCTCCCTCATGGAGAATTTTAGAATACATAACTGATTGCCCCTGAATAACAATCCATCATGGATCATGTATTCTATCCATTGAATCCTATCCCTGAGAATTGGATTCTCAGCTACTTCATACGCCTGTTTAAAATTTGGATCATCTCTATACATGTCCCTGAGATCATCAAAACCCAGTGTTTTGATTATGAACTCCTGCAACAACAAACATTTCCTGCTCAAAGCATCAACAACTTTGTTTGCAGTTCTAGAAATATGCTTAATTACAAAAGTAAAGTTATGCATGTATTCAACCCATTTTACATGTATTTGATTCAACTTCTCCTGTTCAGTCACAAATTGCAAAGCATGATTGTCACTGTATAAGACAAACTCCTTAGGAATCAAGTAGTGTCTCCATTTCTTCAATGCCTGAATAATAGCATAGAACTCCTTGTCATAAGTGGAGTATTTCACTTTCACTTCATTCAGCTTCTCGTTGAAGTATGCTATTGGCCTGTATTCTTGGCTCAAGACTGCCCCTATTGCAAATCCACTTGCATCACATTTTACTTGAAATGTATTTGTAAAATCTGGCAACACCAAAATTGGTTGTTCCATGATTTTCTTCTTCAACAAATTGAAGCTTTTCTCAGCCTCTTTTGTCCAGTGAAAAGACTTGTGTCTCTTCTTCACTGTGTCCATCATCGATGCACTAATTCCACTAAAATTCCTGATGAACTTCCGGTAGAAGCTAGCCAATCCATGAAAACTTCTCACCTCAAATATACTCGTCAGTGATGGCCAATTCTTAATTACCTCCACCTTATCTGGACCCATCCTCAACTTATCTGCTGAAATAACAAACCCCAAATAAATGAGCTCTATCTTCATGAATGAATATTTCTTCATATTTATTAGCAACTTCTCTTGCTGTAGCCTTTTCATCACTGTAGCCAAATGTTCCAATTGCTCTGCCTTAGTTTTACTGAAAATCAGTATGTCATCCAAAAACACAATGAAAAATTTTCCGATGAACTCCTTTAGGACTTCATTCATAAACCTCATGAAAGTACTTGGCACATTTGTTAATCCAAATGACATAACAAGCCATTCATACAACCCTTCATTATTCTTGAAGGTTGTCTTCCATTCATCACCTTCTCTCATATGAATTTGATGATATCCACTTTTCAAATCAATCTTCGAAAAAAAAAATGCTCCACTTAAGAAATCCATCAAATCATCAATCCTTGGCAATGGAAATCCATACCTGATGGCTATCTTGTTGATCACCCTCGATTCAGTACACATCCTCCAGCCTCCTTCTTTCTTCGGACTGAGTATTGTCGAAACAACACACAGACTCAAGCTTTCCCTAACCAAACCTTTGTCCATTAAATCCTGGACCTGTCTTTTGACCTCTTCATTCTCCTGTGGCGTCAATCTGTACGCTTCTTTGTTTGGTAAACTAGCTCCAGGTATGAGATCAATATGATGGCTCACACTTCTGATCAGTGGCAACGAATGAGGTAGTTCATCCACTACTATGTCAACAAACACTTCCAACAGTTTCTGAACCTCTTCTGGTAAATCATCTCCCCTTGTACTGGTTAAAACAATTTTAGGTTTTCTGACCACAATGAATTGCAGTTCCTCCTTCTTAACCTTTGTAAGAAGTTCCTTCCCACTCATGAGAAGTATAGTGTTACTTACTTCAGGTTTCATCTCCTTGTCCTTGATTGGAAGCAACATGTGAGTTCTCCCATTCTTCTCTAGGGTGTATGTGTTCTTTCTCCCATCATGAATCACATTTCTGTCATATTGCCACGGTCTACCCAGCAATAGATGATAAAAATCCATGGGAATGACATCACATAGTATTTCATCTTTATATGCTCCTATCTTAAATTCAACTAAACATTGTTTAGTGACATTTACCTAATTTCCTTTTTGTAGCCACGGAACTCTGTATGGGCTCAGATGTTCAATCGTCTCCAGCTCCAGCTTTTCAACCATCTTTGTTGAAACAATATTATCTGTGCTACCACTATCCCCAATGACTTTACATACCATGTCCTTGGTCTTGCATGAATTCCGGAAAAGACTGTTCCTTTGCACTAGATTCTCCACCTCCTTCTCTAGCGTTAAGAGAACCTTCTGCATCATCAACGATCTTCCACCTTCAACATCTTCTACCTCAACGTTCCACCTTTTTGCTTTGGCGATGTGAGTTTCACCACCTTCTTTATTTTTGTATGGACACTCATAAGACTTGTGTCCATTCTTTCCACACGTGAAGCATTTCACTGCTCCACCTCTTCCTCTTCCTCTACCTCTGGTATGAGGAAAAATGTTTGCATCAACATAGTGACCTCTTTGTTCGGTATGTTTCCCTCTTTGTGAACTTCCACCTCTCTCAGTTTGAGTCTAAGGTTTCTTCCAATCTTCCTTGGGTTTCTGATTTATATCCTAGGCAACTGATTTGCCTCTAGGATGACTTTTGCCTTGGCCTCTTTGACCCTTCTTTCGGCTCAGCTTCTGTTTAGCTTTTAGAGCCATCTGATAATCATCTTCCACCGTTCGGATGGTCACCATTCTCATCTCATCCTGAATGTTGTATCTCAGATGATTCATGTACCTGGCAACCTTTTCATCATCACTTTCGCGATGACCTTCCCTGATGTTGAACTTGTAGAATTCTTTTGTGTACTCCTTCATTGTCTTCAAAGTCTATCTCAAATTCTACATTCTTCAAAACAGAGTAATTTGGTAATCCCTGGGATTGAATTTCACCTTCATCTTCACGATCATCCTATCCCAACTCTTGATCTTATTCTTGCCTTTGCAGCGTCTGTCAGCTTGTAGCTCATCCCACCACAATTTTTCATGTCCTTTCAATCTTGTGACAACAGGTTTGATCTTTTTGTCTTCCTCGACATCCTCATAGTCAAAATATGTGTCCAAAGCTCTAATCTAGTCTAGAATCTCCTCAGTGTCTACGTTTCCCTCGTATACTGGAATATCCATTTTTGCCTTAGCACACATCCTTGCAACAACCCTAATCAGGCATTCAATTGTTGCATCCTCTGTTGTGACTTCTTCTCCTTCATGTTCGACCTCATTTTCACTTTTGGAATCACTAATATCCCCAACACCGACTGTGTGCCTCTGTGTTGTCTCCATATCCTCAAGTCTACCACGTAAGTCACACATCTCTCTTTCCATGGATGGATAAGGCATCTTCCTACCCCTTCTTCTTAGCATTTCCCTATCCTCTGGCGGATCGGGTGTTTGTATGTCTCTTCTTCTCAGCGGCATGGTGAATCTTCCTTTTCCCTGCTACAGAAAGAAAATGAATCTCTGTGCTTTGATACCAAATTTTGACGCATCCACTTCAAAAACATTCAAACAATTTAATCACATGCCAAAATGCATTGGCATTGCCCCATGCTCGCTTGATGTTGGCAATGCTCCTACATCATTCTGGCGCCTGATATGTCCTACACACATGGATAAAATGTGCACTCTTCTTCAGAGTGTTAACTACCACGAAAATCGAGTTATGACTCTTTTTCGTCAGCAACAATCCAACGATAAAGTCCATCGAAATGACCTCCCATTTCGATTCTAGAATAACATGTGGATGTAGTAATCCTGCTGGATGTCTATGTTCAACCTTCACTTGTTGACATTCTAGACATCTCACCATGTAGTTAACTATGTCTTCCTTCATTCCATTCCAAAAGAATAACGACTTAAGGTCTTCCCTCATCTTCATGAATCCTAGATGAGCCATGTACACTTCTCTATGAGCCTCATTTAAGATCAAATTTATCAATTCATCATTAGGAAGTACATAAATCCAGTCATTATACCTCATCAATCCATCGTTGTCCAAAGTATATCCTTCAAATTTTGGTACCAATATGATGTCTTGTCCGATATTTTCCTTAACCTTTTTATACCAGTCATCATCGCACTATATAGTTAGAATCATTTCTCGAATATTTGTCTGAAGAGGTATCACTGAAAATATGTGTGGTCTCCGGCTCAACGCATCTGCCACTTTGTTCACTATTCCTTTTATGTAGGTAATCTCAAAATCGTATTCCCTAAGCAATTTTGACCAACGCCTCTGCCGCGTGTTCAAGTCACTTGGCGTAAAAATGTCCTGCAAACCAGAGTAGTCTATTTTTAGTTTGAATTTTTGTCCAATCAGGTAGTGTCTCCACACTCTTAGGGCATAAACAATGTCCAATAACTCCAAATCATGCGTTGTGCAGTTCTCCTAATGATTTCTTAATTTCATTGAGATGTAAGTGATCACTCAACCACCTTGCATCAAGACTCCGCCTAAGACTTCTTTGGATGCATGTATGCAATGAGGACATCCTTGTCCATGTCGAGAAATTTTAGTATAGGCGTTGTCTTCGACAAATCCTTGAGTATTCAAAAGGCTTCTGCACATTTCTCAGCCCATACGAACTTCTTGTTTTTCTTCTGCAATTTCGTAATTGGATTTTCTATCTTCGAAAAACCTTTGATGAACCATCGATAATATCCTTCTAAACCCATGAATCTACGTACTACTGGTACGTTCGTCGGAGTAGGCCATTCCATAATAGCCTCTACCTTCTCTAGATCCACAACAATACCTTCTCCAAAGATAACATGCCCTAAATAATGAATCCTCGATTGATAAAAACAACATTTCAATAGTTTCCCATATAAGGGCCTTCTCAACTACATCGTGCAATGTTTGAGGCATTAGGATCCTCACCTTCGCACGAATGTTGAAGTTAAGGCCAAACAAAAACTTGTTGACCTTAAGCTTCTCAGTGTTCATATCTAGAGCTTACCTCAAAAGCTCCATGAATTGAGCCTCATATTCAGGCACCATATGACCACCCTGTTGCAAAGCATTGAACTCATTGAGTTGGTGCTCAATGAATTCCTCTAACAAATACCTCTCCCTGAACCTCTCCTCGAACAATTCGCATGACATGTCTTCGACAACCATGTTTAGTTGTGGTAGGAGTGTCTTCCACTGTAGAAGAGAACTCCCCTTCAGCTGAAAGACCACCGTGCATGATTTCATGTTGGAGGTGTATTCACGAAGTGCGAAGCACATCTCCATGTTCTCAAACCATGCCTCAATGACTGCATCGTCTGTCGCACCCGATAACTCATAAATATTTACCTTCTCGATTTCTCTGTGAATGCTACCAGTACCAGTTGGGGCACGCTGTGGACCCTCAAGGGGTACAGGTTCCCTGGCCTCATCTCTATCTAGACAGTTAATCAAGACCTTTGACATCCTCTGAAAGGACTTCATCAACCCAACCACATCCCCCACAACAATCTGCTCCTATCCAATAACCCGCTCTTCTCCTTGGGGATTAGACCCTTATAGCATGGAAACTACTGGAGGCATCGCAACTCCTCCCCTAGCACCACATCTCATACCTCCATGACATCCTCTAACCATGATTACCAACAAGGACAAAATTTAAATTAATTAGCAATAAATTATTAATCAAGTGTTTAATACAGTGGAAGGTGTAATGATCGCAATTTTTTGGGTTGAACCCACTCTGATACCATATGAAACAATCCCTCCATTACAACTAGGAAAAATGAAGCACAAGAGGTGATTTTTTTTTTTAAACGCATAAGGAAAGTGATGTCAACACATAATTCATATTAGTGCATAATCGATGACATCATAATTAAAAGAATTATAACCGAATCATTGTCATCATTAATAATAACGAAACCAACACATCAACATAATTAGTATCGACACATAATTAACACATCATCACATTAGATAACGACAAATAATCAACAAGTATCATAAATGGCGATGCAAGATCAACTCATCACATAAAGATAAAACAGAGAAACTACCTGCCCAACCTACCCTACAAGGTTACGACCTCCAAGACACATAAGAAACACTCAAGCCTAGGATTCATCTGATTGATTTTGACCATTTAAGGTCTCAGGGCTAGCAATTTTTCTTAGGAACAAGGAGGTGTCTACATCTGACAAACACAATCAAGTCTAAAAACCAACTATCTATATCAACTACACCAATGATAATCAATGATGCAATTGTGTTGTAATAACCAATCACACATCACATAAATTCCATGGTGCAAGGGAATTTAATTACTAAATCAATCAAAAAATGACATAAGTCAAGGCGCAATGCATTCAACTTTATTTTATTTTCAAGGCACAAAAGAAAACATATACTCTACTTCAAGGCGTGTGATAAATCAACCATTTAATTCAACAATAATCAACATTATCTCAAGGTGCGCACATGATCCAAATTCCACATTAAACATAAACCAACATCATTCAATGTGTGCAATTAATCTATTCATTTAGGAAATCATACATCAATGTAGTTTAGTGGCGAAATATAATCTATTTAGTTTGAATACGTGCGGTTAATCAATTACTAAATTAAACAATACATCCACATTTTTTTCAAGGGGCACACATGATTTGATTATTGAATTAGACACAAATCAACATTCCTTCCATAGCGTAAGGGAATTCATTCTCTCAATCATGTATTCATTAACATTTTTAGTGGTGCATGAAGCAACTACATACATGACCATTCATATGTCACTTTTATACCATGGCGTAAAATAGTCAAGGAAATATTTGGAAAGAAAAAAGAACATAGGTACATTACCATGTAAATTCATGTGTTACATGTCAAATACTATATATTCGTTCTTAGAAGTTAGAACTATACCAATAACAATGCAATTGATTTTATAAGTAGAACCTGGAGTAATAATTTCATTAGATATGTAAATATTTTGAGTTTATATGCATTGTTTACTATATCCATAATTAGGGAAAGTAGTTCGCTCTTCTAGTCATAAAGAGAACCTACTTAAGCCTTGTAGTTCAATGTATTGCGTTGTCAAGATGCGTTATTCCATCAATTGATTCAAAGAAAAAGGTAGTTTGGTCAATATAATTATTGGGAGTAAATCATGTGTTTTATCTTCTATAGATTGAAGGCTAAAACAATATGATTGAAATTCATGTATTCCATTGACATTAGAAATCTTACTTCAAGTAAAATTTAGGGGTGTTTGGAATGTAATTATTCAAACCTATTACCTATTTTCCCAAGCCTATGTATTTATATAGGTAGGAATTTATAATTCAAATTGGTATTGTTAACTCCATAATGGTTAACATCTTAATGTTTAATCCATGTTTGATCAAAAGTAATGTCGCAGGTTATCCGACATGGATTGAATGGAAAGGAGTAACTTATACAAAAGTAAATGTTGCAGGCTATCTAGTATGGATGGGTTGGAAGGAAGAAAAATGAAAGCCTTTAACTATATGACAAATTTTTTTGTTTAAAACACAGAGTTATGTCTTCCCCCAAAATTCACAGAGAACTGATTGAAAGTTGTTGGGAAAGTTAATTAAATCGCATATAATTGATTAATTGAATTATTGGGAAGTTAATTAATTCGCATAGATTTTTTCTTCCCCCAAAAATGCAGAGAACTGATTTACCTTGTTGGGAAAGTGAATCAAGACTGAAAAACGTAGAGAACTGATTAATTGATTTATGGGAAAGTTAATTAATTCTAAGAGATTTTTTATTCCCCCCAAAATGATGATAACTGATTTACCTTGATGAACAAGTGAATTAATAAATAAAACATAGATAAGGAAGGAAAAACACATGGAATACCTATATAAAAACGTTAAGAAAGAGGAAGTTGAATCAAAGCTTGGGGTCTTCCTAAAAGCTCAGGGAAACATATGTATAAGAACGTTGAGAATAAGAAGTCGAATCAGATCTTGGGCTCTGTTGAGGGGTCTGAGATCCCTTTAACTCAACATTTGGAACCAAAACTACCTTAGAGGCCCAATTAGACTCTGCAGTGTTTGATGGGTGGAATGGTTCTCCAGATATTTCAATCTAGCTGATTTATCAATGGGATTTACTTAGTGATTGAAAAGATATCTTTCTGTGAAAGTTACTCCTTTAGATTAAACATTCTCTTTTGTCTTTTATTTTATCAGATGAGTCAGATCAAATGAGGTGTGCAGGTATAAACCAACAGATAGAAGGGATTCTTAACTACTGAATAAGGTTGAGCTTGGGATAACCCTTGTGCTCAAGCATGCAGACAATGATATTCACAGCTATTACAATTCTAGTAATAATACGTTAACTTTTTGGTATTTGAACAGTGACCGAGATATGATTATTGAAATAAAATATGCATGCAATAGGATGAGTGCATGAAAAATAGTTTCCTTATCTCTACAATCAATCACACATTAACACAATGATTCACTTTTCATCATCAAGAACAAAAGAACTGTTAAAAATATTGAACATATATCTTATCAATAGATCTAGAAACTCTTACTCATTACAACGTCAAGTACTAAAATAAAAGTTGGAAGCAGTTCCTCCTCAATCCAATCACATAACACCTTTGATGAAAAAAACAAAATTTTATCTCTGGTTCTAAACAAAACTTTTCAATTAAGGTTTCTTAGAAATAGTTCTTTATAATTCTAAAAAAGAGGGTCCTTTCCCCAAACCATCGACCTTTACTAAAAGTTCAATCCCCCTATTTATAAAGAATCACTAAATAAAAATAGTTGTTACAATTTGTGTTAAGTAAAAAAAATATTTCCATGTGGCAGTTGATCTCTTTGTTTGCTGGAAATCATCTCGTGGTTCTACTGGAGTGGATGAATCTTCTTGTATTATGAACACTTGAAAAATATATCCTCGCATGTGTTAGCATATGAAAATCTGTGGTGGTCCATCGAGGTTGAAAGGGTTTCCTTCACTTCTACTGCTCGTTCTCTATATTTGATGATTTTGGCACTCAAACGCTACAGAACTGCATGAGATTTGATTGGATGTTCCAAAAACTTATGTATTTGACATGATGTCATGCTTTCCACCTTTGTGATCTCCACTCCCCATGTTGATTCATGTTTTTCATGTCATTTGACTATGTCATGCAAGTCGACAGAGTCTTCGGGTGAGACGAACTCTGGGAGACCAATGTCTTTCATCTCTCAATTGATACTTTCCTAGCTTCTTCCACACTCGACCCACCTTTTGTGTATTTATCATTGAGTTTCATGGGCCATCCTTACCTAGTATTTGGTGTATCTACTAATTTGAGTGATTCCACTATCCATCAACACTCAAATATCATGATTCTTTTCATCTCATCCCTTCTGCACTACGTTGATGTAGTCAATTCATTCTACAACTTGGTATGCCTTTTCACACCATCTCTCCATGTCCTTACTGGTTTTCAGTTCCATAAGGGTATCTTCTTGATAATTGACCACACATGTAATGAAAATATGTATCTTTCTTGTGAAATTTTCATATGCATCTTGAAACTCACTCTTAAGAAAAATTGTGGCATGCATTGAGTCTTGATAATATTTTTCCAAGTGGTGCAGAAGGTATAGCTCCTTCAGTGCAACAAACAATTCCTTTTCATCTTTCTTTTCTCGATCCAACATGGCATCAATGATAAAGAGACCTGCATCGATGATTTCATATGTCTTTTCATGTTCTATGGTGAGAAACTTCTCCTCCATGGTGATGAGAATCGAGCTATCTAACATGAGTCTTATTTTCTTGGTAGTTCTCCTCATGATAGATTTCCTCTTCCTATTTTAAGAAATCGCCTGCATATCAGGACCTCATCAATGGGCTCATGGATTTTTTATTCTCCCCATGTCAGATTGTTTCCCAAGGTTATTGTTGTATGTATTTTCTCTAGGACTGGTTCTTGTACTTATTCCATATGTTTTTATGGATTGACCTTCGTTTGGTGTTCAACGCCTGGTGAGGTATCGACCAAAATTGAAGAGTCAGTGACATTATCAATACTTACTTGGTGATTAGTTGTCGAGGTATCGATCTCTAGTTGTTGCAATTCCTCATTTTGTCCACCTAAACCTATCTCATCCCTGGAGTTGTATTTTGGGGTCCCCGATAGGTTGAGAAAATCAATGTCTAATATACTTTTGGCCTCACGGTATCCATGGGGAGGGTTTGGAACTGATGCATCGGAACTTGGAGTAGATGTACCCTCGAGTTTTTTCTCCTTTGTAATTGGTATCAGAGTTACAAGTGAGACCTATGAACTCTCTTCATCATCATAGATGGGTATTATATCAAATAGGGGATTAGGTATAACCATTTCACTTGGTGTTCCTAGAATCTCATACTAGGTTGGAATGGTCACTGACGATCTAGCCTGTGGTGATGGAACTCTGGTATTTTTCAGACCAGTGGTTTCCTCCAGTTGTATTGACTCTAAGCCATTTAGCTCCTCTCTAATTTTGATCAGGTCGACTCGGGTGATCCTCATCATTTATACTAGTTGAGGATTATTCTCTAGCTGGTCGATGATTCTTTGGGATCCTTATAGTAACAACAACCCCCTCCTTTGTGCTTCTTTGGTTTCTGTTTCTCTGATTTCTTCTCTAACCTTGAGAGATTCTTGAGTCAACTATTATATCATTTCAACCTAATCATGCATACTCATAGCTTTGTACCTAGTCATGGTTAGGTTATCTTTTCTCTATAGTACCTCCTCCCAATCCTGAGCACATTCTGTAAAGATCTCATCTTCAAATTTTTCATGTGCGTATGGCTAGCAGGAAGAGACTTGTGATGCATGTTGGAGAACTAGGCCTTTAGGGTTGTTCTTGTGAAATCGAACTATCGGGAGCCTATATTCCAACTGACACAAACCCTCTTGTTTATCTTTAGAAATTTCCTTCACTATACAAAACGCTATATGGAAACCGTAGGGTATGAATGCTCATTTCTTGTCCTTAACCAAAGTGGCATTATAGCCCTGTAGGATAGTCTAGTAACATATTTCTCATATGAAGAGTCGTTCTAGGACGTGAGAGGGGAGAAAATGTGGTTCTTCAATGGCCCCAAATACCTATATATAGGTTGTGGTTTCATCTAGGTACCAGTGGCCTACTTTCAAAATAATTTTCTTGGCCGCTACAAACAACCTTGGGAATTCCCTTTTGAATATAATGATATAAATCATAGCATTGAATTCATCGCAAATAAGGGAATAATAATTCATGTACCTATTTTCCCATAGATTGTTGAAGTAGACATGTACAAGTAGCTTTGCGATGTTCGATCTCAGATTCATGTTAGAGAAGACATTCCTTGCACATATCATGTCTAGCAAATAATAAGACATGTGAAAAGAGGGCACCTCTCCTTCCTTCGATGTCTGAGGGTGCAATATACTGGTACTCAATCGATTGGAGATGATTTCTCCCCAATTGAAACTACTCCTGGAAATAGACACAGTGTATGCCAAGGGCATCGATGCCTTCGAGAACTTGGCACAATATTTTTCTCTGTATAAACGATAAGTTAGAGCCATTAAGTAGATATATGTATCCCTTATATTCATTGTCCCATACCATCCATTGCTCTGGTTTGTGAATTTCTTGTCCTCCTTCCACTAGGAGGCCATCAATCGACTGGTGTCATGGAATTCATAGAATTTTTCCATGAAATATGTGTTCAAAATCTCCTCTAGGTCCCTGATCTTGTAATAATTATGAATCTCTATCGGGAGGAAAAATCCAACACACCTACCATTCTCATCATTGATTAGGCATTTTTGTGCATTTGTGTGATTAATTATAAAACTCAAAGTCTCGATGCAGGGCAATATTGGAGTTCGATAGGATACCATATGAAAGCACGACCACTGGATATTTGGAAAACCTGGTGGTCGAGCACCCTTACATCTAGGTCTCTATGTGGGATAAACTCTGGGTAATATTCCCAATTGATTCTATTGAACAAATCTCCCCACTATGGGAGAATTATTTTTGATCCATTGGTTGCTTCTGTATTGCTGAAAGAAGGGGGCTAAGTGAATGCCTTCTTATTCTATGTCTTGATGATCAACTCCACTTTAGGAGAAAACTCCAACTGCCTTATTGTGTCGGGAGAATATCCTTCACCAATATCTGCTTCCTTTAATTTCGGTGCCCTCGGCGAGCGTCTAGTTGTTGGCTTCCTTGGAGGCATTTTCCCTACACATAGAACAACATTAGACACCATGTTACAAATAGGATGATAATACATAAAACATATGACCACCGAAATAATAAAATTAACACATACCTCTTCTTCGCGCTATCTTAACCTAGTTTTCTGAAAGTCTGAGAATCAAACGCAACTCTTGAGACACTCTCTTCACTTCTTTGGTTGCTCTGGAAATGAGAAACTTGTGTGAAGAATGGAGGTGTTCGAAGTTGTCTTAGTGATTCAAACAAGGATAATACTTACCTTGTCGCATTAATTATTTAATTCGGGGTGTAGGTGCAGTTCTACAAAAGCTTTCGCCAGATCCGTGTTATGCTTGAGATTTAAATTTAGTTGAAGGTTGGCGACCTAGGAGCAAACTATGCAGAGAAAACATTAATTGGCCTATTAAATGGAAGAATTCGATCTTGTTTTGCGCTAAAAACGTCCCATCACTGCTAATTTATCAGGTGGATAGGGAGTTAGTGCTTTTCCCTAGACAATGTTCATTCATACCTCTTGGAAAAAAATCCAATGCCAATCCATATTTCCGTACATCACTCATGTGGAAAATATGACTTGGAAGTGTGACTAGGATATAGGGAAACCTAAGATGACTTAGGATGAAACTAAGACATACAAAATTCCTACACGGAAGAGACAGGAGGTGTTTGAGATTGGTCTCTTCGTTTAATCGTGTTATTCAGAATCATGGATTTTCATTAGATAAACATTTTAACAATAGGTCCTAACATGTTTATGTAGAAAAGTATCAAGGATCGACGATCGACGATAATTTTAAATGAGTGTTCTTGGATTACCCCCCCTTGAAAATTGTTGATGCCAAAAATGCATCGGGGATCGGTGATCGGGGATGTGTCAATGTGGAGATTTTCAATTATTTAACCCTTTGATATTTCACCGACTCTAAAAAAACTCATCAGTATTCAACTATCGGGGGTTCATCATGGCCCATGTAAATGTTTATCCCTCTCATATTTCTCCAACGCTGATGGGAAATTGTCCACCTCGTTTAATCTTCTTTGCAAACAACTAGCATGAATCTACTCTTGTTTTTATCGATGTCAATGATGGAATGACGATTAATGATTATTGTTACTATTTGGTTATTTTACTTTCTCATATTTCACCGACGTCGATCATAAGCGCATGGGTCACAAATTTTAGTTGCAGATTCCTAGTTAAAATGCCAAGTTCATTTTTGTTAAGAACCAAATATCAATATAGCATAGAAAAACCTCAAAATAAGTACTCAACGCCTTGAAAAAAATATAATTTCAGATAATAAGCCTCTTCGAGGGGGAAACCCCCTTTTACCCCACATAAATGTTCAAGTACAAGATGACTCCAAATGAAAATGTCTCCTTGGTATATATAGGAGACTAGCAGGTATAATTACAACTAATGGAATAAAGCCAACATAAATAAAATAACATTACTAATGTAACTGCCCCAATTAAGGGGTAATGAGCCAATATTAGGGCTTAACATGCCTCTCCCCTTGAGACAAGTGTTGTCCACAACGCTTGAGTAACTTTGGATGTTTTTGTATAAAAGACTCATCTTCCCAAGTGGAATCTTCAACCGGTAGTTTCCTCTATTTAATGAGATACTTTGAAATGGATCTATTCCTCAGCTGGCGAATTCTTGTGTCATTGATGGCTTCAGCCTCCAATATGATTTTTCCTTCCTCGTTAAGTTTTGGCAATATGGTTTGAACTGAGATCTTGTTGCTTATAACCTTCTTTAAGCATGAAACATGGAAAATTGGGTGTACTCGTGAAGATGCAGGAAACTTCAATTTGTATGCCATAGTATCAATCTTTTGCAACACCTTATAAGGGCCATAGTGCTTTGGTGATAATTTATTATCCTTCTTGGCTTGCTTGAGGGACATCTATTTGTATGGTTGTAGTCTTAAAAACACCCAATCCCCTACTTCAAAACTTCTTTCACTACGA
>ML784361.1:595257-660778 GCA_009831015.1 Picea engelmannii
GAGCTTATCACCTTACCGGGTTTCCCTATGATACCTCTTAACTCAATTTATTTTCCTTCCAATGAAAATTTCATGAAAAGTTCTTGAAAATTAAAAGCCACTGTTCCTAATGATTGTAACCATTGGATTCCTAGTACAACATCCACACCACCCATGGGTATAGAAATCAATGGACTATTCATTACATATTCCCCCATAGTAAGATTGATCTTATTGAACTTTCCTGAGCAATTGATAGTTCTTCCATCTACAATCATTAATTGAAACTTTGGCACTAGATATACAAAGCAATTGAGAGCTTTGGATAATTTATAGTGAATGAAATTATGAGTACTGCCAGAATCAATTAGGACTATTACCTTTTTATTTTTGATGTATACTTCTATATTGAGGGTTTGAGGAGTGATAATTCCAGCCAATGGATTACACGATATCATGGGCGTGAAATCTTTAGCCGAAATTGCTTCTACGTTTTCATCTTGAGATCATTCTTGTTCTTGTTCTTCTTCCTCTTCACAATCTATGTATAATAATTTCTTCTGACCACACTTATGTCCCTTACTGTACTTGTTGTCACAATTAAAGCATAAACCTTTTTCTTTTCTTTCCTCCAATTGTTGAGGTGTCAACCTTGTAGGTTGAGGTGTTTTAGAAGAAGGAGAATTGTTCTCTATATAGATGTTAGGATTGGTCCTTCTAGTAGCCATAGCCATATTTTTAATTTCAACATTTCTTGCCACCTTAAATGCATTCTCTAATGATTTGGGTTCCCAAAGGCAAACCTCATGTTGAATTTTATCCTTTAAAGTTCCTATGAATACATCAATCAAGTGCCCATCTGAAATATTTGTTACCTTTATATTCAATCTTTGGAAGTTCTCAATGTGCTCGGTAACTGAACCCTTTTGCTTGAGATTTATCAATTGGCTAAAGAAGGTATTGCTCCTTGTATCCTCATAGTGTTCTATCACTTCTTCCGTGAAAATTGTCCAAGTGATGAGTGATTTGCGAGAACAAAGCCATCGATACCATAAAAATTTATTGGGTTCTAAATATAAAGAAGCAATTCGTACATTTTGTGTATGTGGCACATTATGTAGATCAAAGAATTGTTCCATCTGAAGTATGCATGTGATTGGGTCCTTGCTATCAAACTTCCTCATATCGATCTTAGGAACGTGGTTGGTCTTCTACCCAAAGTTAGAGTTTCTCCATTCTTTATTCACCTTCCTTGTGTCCTCATCATGAATTTCATGGGATGCATTTTCACATTTAGGTGTCTTCTCTGTTACGAAATTTTTCAATACTTCCATGATATGCTCTTTTAAACCATCCATATTAGTATTTATTGCCACCAACTTAGCTTCCATCTCTTGTAGTTCATCCTTTGTTACTATCTTCTTTTGTAAATCATTTATGTCCCTATGCATTTCTTCACCTTCATCAAGAGTCCAAGTAGGACTGTCTGGAGGCTTATTTGGTGTAGAATTTTCCTTTTTGGGTGGCATGTTGGCCAAGTATCAATTTTGAACCTTGATTTTGAGGTGGTTCTGCTAGACAATCTTTCTTATATTGTATCTCCCAAGTTTCGTCCCTTCTAGGTATGAAACTTTATTTTATGTAGTTCTTTGATATTGCTTCTCTGCAATTCCATGGTTCTAATCAAAGTTGGATGTGACAAGTGGAATTTACAGTAAATTCCCCACAACTTGTTGATTTTTGTCCTTTCGAGGAGATCTCACTTGTATAGCATGCCCCACACAAAATAATCAATATAAAATTCTAGCACTCGTACTAGAAATACTACAGACTATCCACTATCCAATGAAACCAATATTACTCAATTTGGATACTCTAGGAAGAAGTTATGATTGTTTTACCTGGAACACCTTCTTGAGACTAGTCAATAGGACTAGTCAAATACCCTATCTTCCCTAGGGTGTATCTACAATTGTAAGATGAACCATAAGATGAACATTTTACCACATATACCTTACTAATTTCTATGAATATCCTCCATATTTAAGGGTCTGAAAAATTACATAAAAAAATTTATAGCAAAAATTCTACAATGTCTCAGTTCAAGACGATTCTCGAACCCTATCTTGCACAGGTTGTATCTCTGAAAGTATAAGGCCTCAGAAGATGAAATTTTAACCCAATGTACCTTGATCCATATACTAAATATAATACAATAATTGTCTTTTGAAACTTTGTAGAAAAAAAGTTATAGCAAAAATGCCAAGGTGTCTCATATGTAGCAGCGAAACCCCAAGACCTTGAGCTCTGATACCATATGTTAAGAACAAAATATCAATATCGCATAGAAAAACCTCAGAATAAGTACTCAACACCTTGAAAAAGAGATAATTTCATATAATAATCATCTTCTAGGGGGAAACCTCTTCTTACCCCACATAAATGTTCAAGTACAAGATGACTCCAAATGAAAATGTATCCTTGGTATATATAGGAGACTAGGAGGTATAATTACAACTAATAGAATAAAGATGACATAAATAAAATAACATTACTAATGTAATATGCCCCAATTAAGGGGTAATGAGCCAATATTATGGCTTAACAATTTTAGAGACAAAGGTCTCATTTTGACAGGTTCAAATAAATCCAACTTGATTGATGAAGAGACATGAAAATGAAATTATCAATTCCTCCACAATGAACTCAATTCAGAAAAAGGAGCAAAAGAAAAAAAGTGGTACCCAAAAGAGAAAAAAATCATAAAGTATTTTAGAGTGTGTTGAGTGCTCAACAGGCTCTTCATAAAAATGCAGGGAAAACATGTAGAAAAATGTTGAGCATAGGAAGTCGAATCAGAGCTTGGGCTCTTCATAAAAACCTAGGGAACACATGTAGAAAAACGATGAGCATAGGAAGTTGACTCAGAGCTTGGGATCTTCATAAAAACACAGGGAAAACATGTAGAAACATGATGATCATAGGAAGTCGAATTAGAGCTTGGGATCTTCTTTAAAACACAGGGAAAACATGTATAAAAATGCTAAGAATTGATCAAAAAAATTGTTGGGCAAGGGAAGAGTGAAGGCATAGAGCCATTCCTCACTGCTGGGAAAACGTTTAATGGGTGAAACACCATGGCAGGCCAGGGAAAATGTAGAGACCACTAAAATGAAAATAGCTAGGAAAGAAGTGATTACGCAGAGCCTTTGGGATCCCAAAAATGTATATCTTAAGGAGGGTAATTGGTGTAGTGGTGTGAATCTCACTTGGGGTACGAGAGGTCCCTAGATCGATTCTTGAATGCCCCAAAAACTACTATAATTAAATTCTGGTCTTTAAGGGAGTGTGTAGGTTCGAAATCCACTGCTAACACTACTTTCAAAGAGGGAAAAGAAGTAGGGTTGATTTCAAAACTAAATTTGAACACTTAACTCTGAAAACTCGATGAGATGTTGTAGGGAAAAGGTCACCAAGTGACCACTCCAAAATGTAGGTAGCTTCCTTTAATCAAAATTCATAGAAAAATCCAATGAAAACGCATGGGTACTCCTGGAAAATTCGTCAAGGGTAAATAGAAAACAATGTAGAGAAAAAATTGAAGTAAGTTGTTGGGAAAAGGAGTGAAGGCACAGAAAAAAAATGCAATTCATTTAAGCTGAGATTAACAAGAATTCAATAAACACCAAGGGACATGCAATGATCAAGGAATGTGAAATTTGAAATGACCAAGACAATTAAAATTTTGAGGGATATGTACATATTGCAGAACCATTTTTATTCTAAGTACATCTTACAAAATTGTATGGAACATCTATAATTTGATTACATCTCATAGAAAAATAAATGCCTGAACCAATCCCCATTCAACAAAGTTTAAAGACCGTACATCTTAAATATTAATACAATACAACTCTCAAAAAAATATTGTAGCCGACGACGAGAAGTCAAAGATGTTATCCCGTGCTTGTTCTCCATCCATCTCCTCACTTGCTAACTGTGAAGACTTCACGGGTACCTCCCATCCAACGCTACAGGTACTCTTCTTCCCCCTTATCCCCTCAAGCTGCAAAGGGGCCACACTCACACACAACCATAATCCTCTATCTCCCTACTTGCCTCACAAGGTAGATCCACCACTCTCTCTCTCGAGATGGGTATCCAAACTCTCAAAAGAAAAACTAGTTAGAAATTTTGCAGCATAAGCTTACTCATAACTTGTGTGATCCATTCCTCTTCTCAACCATTTTTTTTCTATAATTTCCTTAGTGAAAACTTTCCATTTGCACATTTAATTCATTTTTTTTAATTTAATTAGGAATTATTCCCCCCATACCTTGTCACTCGTTCCCTTAGTTGCACAAGTAAATCCACAATTTCATTTAATTAAAATTCAATTCCCCTCACCCATCCTAAAAGTCCTCCTAAAATTACTCCTAGTTGTTCCTTTATTCCCTTTATTTCCCATTTATGTGTGATGCCCTTCTAAAACGGAGTTGAGTTAAAATATGAATATTCTTGTCAAACAATTGGCTTAGGTTGGTGGAAAGTTGGCATGGATTGCTGGTTTTCATTGATTCCAACCATTGGATATTGATATTGTAGATTGATATCAACCCTTAGTGATTGATGTCAACCCTTGGATAAATTTCGGTAGCAAATTATGGTAGCACAAATGTTTGGGTAATGGACCCAAGTTTGTTTGATGTATAACGGTATGCATTTTAATATATTTGAAAGTAATACTATTATATGTATAGTACATTTCATTCAATTTCTGGTGGTATGTGGAACATCACATAACTCCTCACGGTTAGAGAGTTATGGCCATGTGAAGTTGGAGAACCCGGGTCTGGGTAATGGACCAAATTTTGTTTGATGGATAATGGTATGAGTTTTGATATATTTTTAGGAACAACTATCCTATATGGATAGTACATGTCATTCCATTTCCAGCGGTATGTGGAACATCACATAACTCCTCACGGTTAGAGAGTTATGGCCATGTGAAGTTAGAGAACCCTCATGAGTCATCTAGAAGCCACAAAAAGTCAAAGTAGTCAAAGTGTCTGCAGAGAAGAAATTATTTAAATAATAAAGTGAAGTGGTGAGTGTACTATAAATCAAAGTGGATACAAAATAAATTATTTAAATAATAAATTTAATAGAAAAATTACTAAGTGGACAAGTGGTTAGAAGTGGGTTAACCCTAAAATAAGGAAAGATGGTTAAGATGGTTAAAAGGTAACCCCTTGAGGAAGCTAGATGAAAGTATAAATAAGAGGCAAGGCTCTCTCATTTTAATCACACTTGAGCATATTTAGTATCTACAAGTGAATTAGGTAACCAAAGGATATCTAATCCAAATTTCAAAGGGAAGGTGAAGTAAAGAAGGTCGAAATTCAAGGGAGGGTAAATTATTTTGATGATGCTTTCTAAGGTATGATATTTACTGGTCATATCACCATTTTCGCAATAATGTTTTTTATAGAATGATTCAGATCGGGAAATAGGGAGGTCGTTGATCAACTAGTCTAAAATAGGTGTTTCGGGTAAAAACATCATAACTTATTCATAACATATCCACATTCAGTAAGACAAAATGTGTTGGTTATAGTATATTCTATAGTATTCTGAGCACAATTTTCAGATCCATACAACAATTATTCTATGTGGGGCATGCTCTACAAGTTCACTCTCTAGAATAAGCCATAATTCAACAAGGTATGCCATTTTTGCTATAACTCTTTTTCTGAGAGGTTCCAACTAATGACACCTGGAGGAATTTCATAAAACAAAATGAAGAATATTGTGTACTATTTTTAGATCTTTATTCATTAGAGGTACATAGTTATGATTATTTCAAGTTAGGGTTGTTGACTAATCCAAAACTAGTCATGTGAGACTAAAGTGAATTTTCATGAAAATGATAGTCTCTTGTTGTTAAAGTTAAAGAACATTTGCAGGTATGTGATCATATACACCAGGTGTATTACAGATTTACAAATCAGATTTGGATGATGAAATTGATGAGGGCTTTTGGTTGAGGTACATGTTGGGTACATGGTTGAGACAAGTAGTTGATGAGTTGGCACATACATGAGGTGTATAGTTGATGATGTTGGTACATATTGATGAGTCATAGTTGATGAGTGGTTGATACATGACTGGTACATACTTGGTACATGGTTGGAGGCACTTGTTAGTAGTATTGTTGACACATGGTTTATGGATGATGTAGCATACTTTTATTGGTATATTGTTAGAAGAACATATCGATCTTGGTGATGATTATGAGTTGTTGTGTTATTCTTGGTTGATTATGAGTTGTCTTGGTGATTGATTTTGATGAGTATATCTTATTTGATTGATAATATTGATGAGACAGGTTGTTGTGATAGGTTGTTTGGACAGGGTGTTGCAATAGGTTATTCGTATAGGTTCGTTGCATGGTTGATGCACTCGTTGATGGTATAGTTTGAGGTACAAGTTGGTGCATGGTTGATTCACTTGTTTATGGTACACGTTTATTACAGGTTGAGGTACAGGTTGATGCATGGTTGATGCATAGTTTATGCATGGTTCAGGTATAGGTTGTTTGGTGCAGGTTGATTGGTACAATTTTACAGCAGTATATCTCACAGTGTTAGTGTGGCAGTGGTTCCATCATTCTACTTATACGTCAGGGTGGTTAGACACGGCAAGGAAAAGTGGTTGTAGCCAGAGAACATAGGGGGTTGTATCCTCCTTATGGTTGTATCCAAAGAATTGGGGAGTTGGAGCTTCCCTCAGGTTGTAGCCTGTAGCGAACCTCCACATTATGACAATGACTCTTTAACAGGTAAAAAGGTTTTTTTTGTGTGTGTGTTTAAGGTGTGTGCGCGCATGTAGAAGTAATAGACACACTTGACTCTACGTTGCCACCCGAAAAACATCAAGATGAAACCACAATGTTCATCACAAGAAGACTGAAGGCACACAATGAGTAACTGCAAGCAATAAACAACCATAGACACAAGGCGCACAACGCAAACATTTAACGACATACTAGGTTATGCACAGTATGAACACAAAGGGGAGGATCCATAGTAGTAGATCTTACTATTTCTGCATAGGAAAGCAGGGCGTTTAATCTTAGTTCACTGCTCTGGAGAGAGAGAAGGTCAGATAGGCTCTTGGCCAACTGCTCAGGCAGAAACTAGTAATCTCCATCAGGTATGTCGCAAGAGTGGAAACCTTGCCTTTAAAGGGCCCGAGACTCTTGATACGACACTGGACTCTTTACATGAAATAATCACACACACAAACATATCTCCTAAGGTTACCTGGGGGTGTCTATATCCCACCCGACAAACAGTCCCAACACACGGAAGGTCTATAAACCAAGTACAACTTTATCTACCAGGAACAACACCCTCATTACAGACTCAGAAAATCTATTGTACTTAAATCAAGGTTATTACACCGTAAATGTTTATTAATAACAATAAAATTTACAATAACACTGCCATGAAATATTAAACACCTTACATTTATATCACATATCCGGGCCATGATTTACAATTACAATCCCTCTTATATGCTACAACCATAAGATTTACAATGACCTTACTAGATAGAAACATTCAAATAAACATGAGGAGCTCACAACTCCATGTCATTTAAGATCATAAATTTCATTAATAAAGCAATAATATCAATGCCATTCCTTCTTGTAAGTTATCTACCCAACTACACTCTATACTATGTTGCAAAACAATACCCTTACATATTTCAGAAACAATGTGAACCATAGTGTTACCTCTACATATCATCTTAACGATAAAACATACAGTCACCCAACATTTGATCACCGTGTCAATTTACATTATTCACAACAGTAAAATGGTAGTAACAATTCCACTAAAATGACAATACCCTTACCCTATGGTCAATATATAAAGATAACCTCATATTTATAATTAATGTCATAATTAAAATAACAATGTAACATCATGGTTAAAAACTGTCAGTATATAAAGATGACAACGTTTAAAAAGGACACATTTAAAAGTATCCAAATAAAAAAAAACCAATGTATAAATTAGCGATATAAACCTTATGCCATTACCCACCAAGCATCACTTTCAACAGTAATCATCATGATCAGAGTTATATTGATTCTTGTCACGTTTATAAAAATGAGTTGTGTCCACAAAAGGTAAATGAAACTCTAGTTAACAGTAATAAAATAAATTACCCTAAATAATATAACATTAATCTAAGTTTAGAATGCCATAATAACGCCACCTATCAATATCCTTAACCCGTTCATTACTGAATCACATAATGACTAAATGTACTTCATTATTTAATCTAGTTTTACCATTAGTCCCAGAATTATAATTCAATAATTAATCACTCTTCTAAAATCATTTACCCATTCATCGAATATAATCAGATATTGAATCGTTGTAAATTATCTGTTAAAACTAAGGTTGATATTTACTCGATGAGTAGTTATAAGCGATGGTCAGTAAGCATGGATCACCAATGGACTGAACGACGAAATAATCACAAACTCAAGCAAGGGTAAGTTGTACCAATTACGTTTTAATGGACTGAGAATAAATCAACATATAACCTCGTTCTTAAAGTGCAGGAAGGGAATTCAACAGGCTCAATTAGATTAATATATATATATATATATATAATTTTTTTTTTTTAAACAAGGAAACGCCACCTGGTCTACTCAGCATTCTAAAAGCTATAAATATAAATATATAATTTTGTTTTGGGTCGCTACCTGTCAGACCTTAAAATATAAAAAGATATTAATGTAATCTGGTGCTATCTATTAACTACCCTCTGTCCAACGCCAACGATCTATGCTAAACCTTTAGATCAATATGTAATAACAAATCCACCGGTCGGTCTTTAAAATATAAAAATTATACTGAAAAAAAGCTACCCAACCAAAAAATTGCTGGATAAAATCCTTCTGACAGCATCTCGTTATATTCCTTACACAGTCGTATGTCACACTGTACGAGGTGAAGGCACCAAAAAATTAAATCGGGAAGATGTAAGGCGAAAGGTTATGACCCAGGCATGGCTGGAAGAGGCGGGCGAGTATGGGCGAATTATAAAAATAGTGCAGAGGTAGTCACAGGCTACCAGGTGACAGTTCACTTGCATAGTGTGCCTAGGGCTAAGGGAAAATGTAAGACCGGGTTAGAAGGAAAGCATAGTGAAGGGGCCAAGGTTTAAAAGACAACCAGAAATGATTCTAGAACTGTACAACCAATTAAAGAAGACGGGAGCAAATTATGGTTCCAGGAAACCTAAATTTGTAGTGGGCAGTAGCTTTTAATGGATAAATTTATTCTCTTTTTTTTCTTCTTCACACATTGAAAGAATTAAATGATCGGAGAGAGAAAGTGGCCAGTTACAGCCCCTCTGAGAAGTCATTCGGCAGACGTTTCTATGTAGATCCCCAAATTTCTCTAGAGTAAATTAAATCATGGACATGGTACGTGGGTTGCTGGTTGGTTTGAATTTTTCTGTATGCGCGATTGACTTTCTTGCACGACCCTTAAATTGTTGAGAAGTCCATTAAATTATGCACAAAGTGTCTACGTGGGTTTCCTACCTGGGTCCACTATGTTCTATTTATGCGATGGACGTTTCTTGGGAAAAGTTCGAAAGACTTGGGAAGGAAGGTTAAACAGGGCGGAAGTGCTCAGCATGGCAAGGCGATTGGCTTGATTTACAACTGCCTCAATGCAATTACGGAAGTAGTAATCTACATTTTTTTTTTATCATCACCTTAATGCACCAATTCCAAATTGAAACAAAACGCGTTAAAAATCAACGCACAGGATCCCTGCCTCAAATAGATCAGGTTGTTTAAAACAAGTGAAACAAACCTGTGCAAAACCCATCTAGGAAGCCCACAACCCATTGGGAAAAACATAATATAAATTAGAAACCCACTCAACCCATTTGAAACAACATCCACATATCTTGTTCAAGAACCCATTGGGAAGAATCGACCCAGCACTAAACCGAACGAATCCCATTTCAGAAAATAAAACACACAGTCATAAAAATCTCTTTTACCCAAACGACAAGCAACAACAGAGTAAGAAAAATTATTTTATAACCATAACAATATTTTAATCGCCGAGGAACAAAAATAAAACAGCCATTACATCCAAATCCAACCAATATTCTGATACCAACATAAGCCATAATGCATCCTATTCTACCCAAGTACAAACAAACCATACCGTTTCCTTATAGCCAGTCGCAATGACATCCGCACTCCGTGTCGCTCCTGCTCCATGCCGCTCTTGCTTGCCAACCGTAGAGACTACACCGGTACCTCCCAGCCAAACGCTAGGGGTACTCTTCTTCCCCCTTAGCACCCCGAGCTGCAAAGGGGCCACACAAATCCAGAAGGTATGCCTAGCTTCCCAGCTCACCTCCAAGGCTGAGCTACCACTATAATCACAGCTGAGAAAATCCCAACTCCTCACAAGCAATTAGTCCAGTCCAAATTCGGCAGCGTAACGTTACGCTCATAACCCTTCCCCCATCTTCCTCATCTACCTTTCTTTTATATAATTTTGAGACCCCCTCTTTCCCTAAATCACATTTCAATTAAGTTTTAATGAAAACCCTCCAAAAATTCTCTTTCTTACAAGTGTCACTCATCCCCCACGTTTCTCCAAAATTATTTTCTTTAAATTTGTTAAAAGGCTCATTTCCCTATTTTTATTAATCCCTTCTTCTTTTTTTAAACCAAAAAGTAAATGCGCTAGTTAATCTTTTCATTTTATTTTTAAATTCATAACTTTTATACTCCCACATGTTAAATAATTTTATTACTTATTAATTGTCTATGTTTCCTTTATTACTTAGTTCCCTATTTTTATTAATCCCTTCTTTTTTCTTTTTCTTTTTATTTAATATCTTGTGTTCTTTCACACGTTAGGAATTAATTTCTTCTTTGCAAATTTTGTAAATCCCTTAGTTTATTTAAATCCTTACTCTCTTCATTTACCCCAAGAATTTTATGAAGACCCAACTATTACTTGAGTGGGTTTTTGTGTGAATTTCTATTTTTATGATAGGGCCTTTTTCTTTAAGGTTACACTAAAAATTTTACCCTAGAAAAGTCTTAGGATTAGGACTTAGATTTTGAGCTAGATGACAATTGGTTAGGGGAGTTGTTTAAGGATTTCTTAAGTTGTTAATGTCTTAGGGCCGTCTAGGTTTATTTCTTCCTCATCATCAATGTGACGTGCCCTTCAGGACACACTACGTGCTCCAAGGGTGCCACTCACCTCGTTCTTTTCTTTTGCGCAACGTGCCCTTCAGGATGCACCACGTGCTCCAAGGGTGCCACTCACTTCTTGTGTTTCTTTTGCGTGACGTGCCCTTCAGGATGAACCACGTGCTCCAAGGGTGCCACTTGCTTCTTGTGTTTCTTTTGTGCGACGTGCCCTTCAAGATGCACCACGTTCTCCAAGGGTGCCACTCGCCGACTGGACTGATTGGTAGACATATATAACCCCTGGAGTCAACACTCTGCCAGGTTAACTTGTGGGAGACTAAGGGATCTAAGGAATAATGCCCCCGCCTTATTGCGCGCCCTTTAGGATCATTGTGAGTGACTGTCGTAGTCCGCCCTCACGACATCGTGGATCCTCTCGAACTAGGTAATCGTTAACCTACAGTTCGAGCCATGAAAAGAGTGCTAGTAGGCTATGGCAAGGCTGTTATCCATGCCTCTCCCTCAACCTCTCTGGAAATTGTGTGTGGCCACTTTACTCCATATGTGAGTCTGGTCAGAAAGCTATCGTCAGCCTGCATCATCAACAATCATGTCAGAAATGTCAACATCATATCATCAAATCAAATGAAATATCACAATATATAAATCAACCCAATAGCACACTCCCTGACTCAATCCAGAGTCCAAGGGGTTCCACCAATGCCTCTGCATCATCAAGCTCCAAAACCCTGCACACTCAATAAAACTGAGTCAATAGCACCTGTCTACATCAAATATTAAAACATCATGTTGTCTATCATAACACATCATAATCAAGTATAAATGTTTTAACATCAAAAAGTCCAGATCACTTGCGAGCAAGTGTCCTCAAATAATAAGTTTTCTCAGTGCGCCAAAGCGGGATGTTACATACACCCCCTCTTGGTATAAACTTCGTCTCGAAGTTTCTCAGTATAAATGCTGAAATAAAAGTATCATAGTGTCATAAGTCTATCTATCAAAGAAAAATGGAAACTACTGGCGCATATCATATGCGTCCTCCTAGGTCGTCGAGTGCGGACTATAACTGTCCCAATTGACCTTGACCTAATCTACCGTTCGATGTCGTAACTGTTGAACGTGATGATATAAGATGCGGACCGGCTCATCCATGAGCGCTCCCTCGTTCGATACCTGCAAGGAACTCATGTCAATCACGTGTGTATGATCACTAATATAATGTCTCAAAACAGATACATGAAAAACATTGTGCATATGGCTCAAAGAATCAGGCAAGGCTAGTCGATAGGCCACAGGCCCCTTTCTCTCCACAATCTCGAAAGGTCCCACAAACCTAGGAGAGATTTTAGCTCCCTTTCCAATCTTGATCGAACTCTTATGCGATTTAACCCGCAAGAAGACTCGATCGTCGACCTTGTAACTACGGTCGAATCGGTGCGAATTGGCATAAATCTTCTATTGATCCTGCGCTTCTTTTATCCTTTGTCTTATGGTTTGCATTTTATTTTCCATTTCTCAGATCACTTTTGGTCCCACTAGGACCCTATCCTCAAGCCGATCCCAACTCAAGGGCGTCTGACACAGTTTCCCATAAAGAAACTCGAAAGGCACCATCTTAATGGTGCTCTGGTAAATGTTGTTGTAAGCGAACTCTACTAGAGTTAATAACTCCTCCCAACGCTTTTGTTGGTCCATCACGTACATGCGCAACATGTCTTCCAAGGTTTGGTTCGTTTGTTCGGTCTTTCCGTCAGTCTCTGGGTGATATGCAGTACTAAAATTGAGTTGGGTTCCCAAGGCCTCTTGAAAAATCATCCAAAATCGTCCAGTAAACACCGATCCTCGATCGGATATAATATTCTTAGGAACGCCATGCAGCCTCACAATCTCACTGATGAAAATTCTCACTATCTCAAGTGCCTGATATGTCATACGCACAGGAATAAAGTGAGCACTCTTCGTCAGAGTATCTACTACTACAAAAATCGAGTTGTGTCTCCTTGCCGTCAGTGGCAATCCAACAATAAAATCAATCGAAATAACTTCCCATTTCGATTCCGGAATGGCATGTGGTTGAAGTAATCCTATCGGGTATCTATGTTCATCCTTTACCTACTGACACTCTAGACATCTAGCCACAAAGTTGACTATGTCGTCCTTCATTCCCTTCTAGAAGAATAAGGGTTTAATGTCTGCCCTCATCTTCGCGACTCCTGGGTGAGCCATGTAAACTTCTCTATGAGCCTCGCTCAGAATCAACATCCTCAACTTGTCATTTGGTGGTACATAAATCTGACCTCTAAACCTCAATAACCCATCGCTATCAAAAGAAAATCCCTCATATCGTGGCACCATCATTGTATTTTGTCCGACAAAATCCTTGAATTCTTTGTACTAGTCATCGTCACATTGTAAAGTGAGAATCTTCTCATATAGATTTGTCTGAAGAGGCAACACTGAAAATATGCACGATCTCCGACTCAAAGCATCAGCCACTTGGTTCACTGTTCCCTTTATGTAATAAATCTCAAAGTCGTACTCACTAAGCAATTCCAACCAACACCGTTGTCGCGTGTTCAGGTCTTTTTGCATGAAAATGTGTTGTAGTCCACAATGATCAGTATTTAATTCAAATTTTAGTCCAACAAGGTAGTGTCTCCAAACCTTCAAGGCATATATGATGGCTAATAACTCCAAATAATGCGTCGTGTAGTTTTCCTCATGCCTTCTCAGTTTCCTTGAAATGTAAGCAATTACTCATCCGTCTTGCATCAAGACTCTGCCTAAACCTTCCTTGGATGTTTCCATGCATACCAAGAAGTGTGCATCCATGTCAAGGACTTTTAGTATCAGCGTTGTGGTCAACAACTCCTTAAGCCTTCAAAATGCTTCTGTGCATTTATCGGTCCAAACAAACTTCTTGTTTTTCTTCTGCAATTCTGTGATCGGATTTGCTATCTTCAAAAAACCCTCGACAAACCGTCGATAGTATCCGACTAAACCCATAAAACTACGCACTTTTGTGACATTCGTTGGCGCAGGCCATTCCATAATAGCCTCAACCTTGGTTGGATCCACAGCGATACCTTCACCGGAGATGACATGCCCTAAGTAGTGAATCCTCGATTGATAAAAAGAGCATTAAGACAACTTCCCATACAATTTTTTCTCTCGTAGACACTGTAGTACCAAGCGCTAGTGCTTGTCATGCTCCTCCATTGTCTGAGAGTAGATCAAGATGTCATAAATGAATACTTGGACAAACTTTTCCAAGTACTCGCGGAACACCCCGTTCATCAAACTCATGAATACCCCTGGGGCGTTTGTCAATCCAAATGGTAAAATAGTAAACTCGTAATGTCCAAATCTCATCTTAAAGGCAGTCTTAGGGATGTCATCCTCCTTGACCGTAACTGGTGATACCCATATTGCAAATCGATCTTTGAGAACACCATCGCGCCCTTCATTTGATCGAACAGATCATCAATTCTTGGTAAGGGATACTGATTCTTGATCATAGCCTTGTTCAGTTGATGGTAGTCAATGCAAAGCCTCCATGACCCGTCCTTCTTTCGTATGAAAATAACCGGTGCACCCCACGATGACACACTAGGACGTATCAGTCCCAGGTCCAGCAACTCCTTCAGTTGCATTTTCAACTCTTGCAACTCCGGGATCGACATCCGATAAGGTGTTCTTGCTATCAGTTCGGTCCCGGGTTTCAGGTCTATAGTAAACTCCAATTCCCTTTCTGGTAGCATCCCAGGTAACTCCTCAGGAAATATGTCTGCAAACTCCTTCACCACCAGCAGGTGTTCTAGACCTTCTGCTACTCCCTTTTTGTTTAGCGCAAGGATCACATAAAGTTTGCACCCCTTGTGCATATTCTTTCGCAACTGTAAGGAAGAGACAAACCTCAGGGATACTCCCCGGTTATGTCCTACTATCACACACATCTATCCTTCATCATCGACCAAGCTCAACCGTTTCATCTTACAGTTGAGTATTGCCTCATGCGATTCCAACCAATCCATACCGATCACGACGTCGTAAGATCTTAAGATCGTGACATACAAGTCGACCCTCGTGACAAACTCTCCCAGGTTAAGGGCATAGCCCGTAACCTTTCCTCCAACCTTCTGTTTGGCTCCTGAAGCCATCTCTACGAAGCTAAACTCATCCTGTTTGACTGCCTTTACCTTAATCCTTTTTAGCACTCCACCAGAAATGAAACTCTCAGTAGCACCTAGGTCTATCAAATTACTAAGGACCTGGTCAGTGATAGTACCTGTCGTCTCGAGAACAGTCGACTGGTGCTCTACCTAGCAGTTATTCACCGTCGCATGAATCTGATCGGTCTTGTCCATATCTCCCACTGTAGTGGGTCCGACTGATCTGGATTCTTTGTTCCTCTCCACAAGATAGTCGCGCTGGTAGTTTGGCTCCCCACATGTCCAACACCCCTTCTTCGACCTAGTAGTCCTAGTGCTTGAAGTAGAATATGACAGCCCACCAGCCTGAAACCCTGGTCTGTTCTACTGAACAAGCCTAAACTACTACTACTGCAGGCGACGCTGCTGCTGGTGCTATGGTCCTTGATAAGGTGTCCGCTGCTAAGATGGTGGTCGTTGTGGTGTAGAAAAAGTGGATCCCCTCTGAAAGCCACGATATCCCGGCATATGTCTCACTAGTGTCTGCTGATGCGGCGTACCATATGAATCCTACCCTGCTGGTCTCACTGGAGTCCTGGTCTGAACCCCACTGATAAGCTCCTCCTCTACTATGAGGGCATTTTGGACAGCGTCATGCAAGGTTTGAGGCATCAAGATCCTAACCCTTGCACACAGGCTACCGTTAAGGCCAAACACAATCTGGTTGACCTTGAGTTTCTCCGTGTTAAAGTGCAGAGCATACCAGAGGAGCTCCATAAAATGTGCCTCGTACTCGGGCATCGTACGACCTCCCTGTCATAATGTGTTGAACTCATTGAGCTGACGCTCAATGAATTCCTCTGAAAGGTATCTCTCTCGAAACCGTTCCTCGAACAGTTCCCAAGACACGTCTTCAATGGCCATGTTTAGCTACAGTAGGAGCGTCTTCCACCATAGAATACCGCTCCCCTTCAGTTGAAAGACCTCCATGCGGACCTTCATGTTGGAGGTATAATTGTGAAGTGCGAAGCACATCGAGATATTCTCCAACCATGCCTCGGCGGCTGCACCATCCGGGGCACCAAAGAAATCAGGAAATTTAACCTTCTCGAGTTCACACTGAATGCCACTGGTAATGACCAGTGCACATGGTAGAACCTCAGCAGGTGTCGATGCCCTGGCCTCGTCTCTGTCCAATCGGCTGATCAGTGCCTCAGACATGCACTGAAAGGACTTCATCATCTCGACCACATCTCCAATTTCTATCTTCTCCTGTCTGAGAAACTGCTCACCTCCCTGGGGGTTAGACCGCTCAGGTGTGGATGCTATTGGAGGCGTCACGCCTTCTCCCCTAGAACCCCATCATCTTCCTCCGCGGTGTCCTCTAACCATGATTATCTGCACACACACAATCAACTCGATTAGCAACAATATACTCAATCAAATCATGTCACGAAAGTTGTAGTGAATCCCAAGTCACGGGTTGAACCCGCTCTGATACCATATGTAGCAAACCTCCACGTTACGACAACGACTCTTTAACAGGTAAAATGTTTTTTTTGTGTGTGTGTTTAAGGTGTGTGCACGCGTGTAGAAGTAATAGACATACTTGACTCTACATTTCCACCCGACAACCATCAAGACGCAACCACAATGTTCATCACAAGAAGACTGAAGGCACACAACGAGTAACTGCAAGCAATAAACGACCATAGACACAAGGTGCACAACGCAAACATTTAATGACATACTGGGTTATGCACAATACGAACAGAGAGGGGAGGATCCATAGTAGTAGATATTACTATTTCTGCATAGGAAAGTAGGGCATTTAATCTTAGTTCGCTGCATCCAGAGAGAGAGAAGGTCAGATAGGCTCCTGGCCGACTGCTCAGGCAGAAACTAGTAATCTCCGTCAGGTGTCTCGCAAGAGTGGAAACCCTGCCTTTAAAGGGCCCGAGACTCTTGATACAACACTGGACTCTTTACATGAAATAATCACACACACAGACATATCTCCTAAGCTTACCTGGGGGTGTCTACATCCCACCCGACAAACAGTCCCAACACACGGAAGGTCTATCAACCAAGTACAACTTTATCTACCAGGAACAACACCCTCATTACAGACTCAGAAAATCTATTGTACTTAAATCAGGTTTATTACACCGTAAATGTTTATTAATAACAATAAAATTTACAATAACAGTGCCATGAAATATTAAACACCTTATATTTATATCACATATCCTGGCCATGATTTACAGTTACAATCCCTCTTATATGCTACAACCATAAGATTTACAATGACCTTACTAGATAGAAGCATTCAAATAAACATGAGGATCTCACAACTCGATGTCATTTAAGATCATAAATTTCATTAATAAAGCAATAATATCAACGCCATTCCTTCTTGTAAGTTATCTACCCAACTACACTCTATACTATGTTGCAAAACAATACCCTTACATATTTCAGAAACAATGTGAACCATAGCGTTACCTTTACATATCATCGTAACGATAAAAAATACAGTCATGCAACATTTGATCACCATGTCAATTTACATTATTCAAAACAGTAAAATGGTAGTAACAATTCCACTAAAATGACAATACCCTTACCCTATGGTCAATATATAAAGATAACCTCATATTTATAATTAATGTCATAATTAAAATAACAATGTAACATCATAGTTAAAAACTGTCAGTATATAAAGATGATAATGTTTAAAAAGGACACATTTAAAAGTATCCAAATTAAAAAAAAGCAATGTATAAATTAGCGATATAAACCTTATTCCATTACCCATCGAGCATCACTTTCAACAGTAATCATCATGATCAGAGTTATATTGATTCTTGTCACATTTATAAAAATGAGTTGTCTCCACAAAAGGTAAATGAAACTCAAGTTAACAATAATAAAATAAATTACCCTAAACAATATAACATTAATCTAAGTTCGGAATGCCATAATAATGCCACCTATTAAGATCCTTAACCCGTTCATTACTGAATCACATAATGACTAAATGTACTTCATTATTTAAGCCAGTTTTACCATTAGTCCCAGAATTATAATTCAATAATTAATCACTCTTCTAAAATCCTTTACCCATTCATCGAATATAATTAGATACTGAATCGCTGTAAATTATCTGTTAAAACTAAGGTTGATATTTACTCGATGAGCAGTTATAAGAGATGGCCAGTAAGCATGGATCGACAATTGACTGAATGACGAAATAATCACAAACTCAAGCAAGGGTAAGTTGTACCAATTACGTTGTAATGGACTGAGAATAAATCAACATATAACCTTGTTCTTAAAGCGCAGGAAGGGCATTCAACAGGCTCAATTAGATTAAATTATATATATATATATATATATATATATTTTAATTTTTTTTTTTTTAAACAAGGAAACGCCACCTGGTCTACTCAGCATTCTAAAAGCTATAAATATAAATATATAATTTTGTTTTGGGTCGCTACCTGTCAGACCTTAAAATATAAAAAGATATTAATGGAATCTGGTGCTATCTGTTAACTACCCTCTATCCAGCACTAACGATATGCGCTAAACCTTTAGATCAATATGTAATAATAAATCCATCGGTCAGTCTTTAAAATATAAAAATTATACTGAAAAAAAACTACCCAACCCAAAAATCGCTGGATAAAATCCTTCTGACAGCATCTTGTTATATTCCTTACACAACCATATGTCACACTGTACGAGGTGAAGGCACCAGAAAATTAAATCGGGAAGATGCAGGGTGAAATGTTACGACCTAGGCATGGCTGGGAGAGGCGGGCGAGTATGGGCGACTTATAAAAACAGTGCAGAGGTAGTCACAGGCTACCGGGTGACAGTTTTCTTGCATAGTGCGCCCAGGGCTAAGGGAAAATGTAAGACTGGGTTAGAAGGAAATCATAGTGAAGGGGCCAAAGTTTAAAAGACAAACAAATATGATTCTAGAACTGTACAACCAATTAAAGAAGACGAGAGAAAATTCTAGTTCCAGGAAACCTAAATTTGTAGCAGGCGGTAGCTTTTAATGGATAAATTTATTCTCTTTTTTTTTCTTCTTCGCACATTCAAATATTTAAATGATTGGAGATAGAAAGTGGCTAGTTACAGCCCCTCTGAGAAGTCATTCGACAGACGTTTCTATGTAGAGCCCCAAATTTCTCTAGAGTAAATTAAATCGTGGACATGGTACGCGGGTTGCTGGCTGGTTCGACTTTTTCTGTATGCGCGATTGACTTTCTTGCACGACCCTTAAATTGTCGAGAAGTCCATTAAATTATTTACAGAGAGTCTACGCGGGTTTCCTGCCTCGGTCCACTCTGTTTTATTTACGTGATGGAAATTTCTTGGGCATAGTTCGAAACACTTGGGAAGGAAGGTTAACCAGGGCGGAAGTGCTCAGCACGGGAAGGCGCTTGGCTTGATTTACAACTGCCTCAATGAAATTACGGAAGTAGTAATCTACATTTTTTTTTATCATCACCTTAATGCACCAATTCCAAATTGAAACAAAACGCATTACAAATCAAGGCACAGGATCCCCACCTCAAATAGATCACGTTGTTTAAAACAAGTGAAAAAAACCAGTGCAAAAACCATCTGGAAAGCCCACAACCCATTGGGAAAAACATAATATAAATCAGAAACCCACTCAACCCACTGGAAACAACACCCAGATCTCCTATTCAAGAAACCATCGGGAAGAATTGACCCAACACTAAACCGAATGAATCCCATTTCATAAAATAAAACACACAGTCATAAAAATCTCTTTTACCCAAACAACAATCAACAACGGAGTAAGAAAAATTATTTTATAACCATAACAATATTTTAATCGCTGAGGAACAGAAATAAAACAACCATTACATCCAAATACAACCAATATTATGATACCAACATAAGCCATAATGCATCCTATTCTACCCAAGTACAAACAAACCATACCGTTGCCTTATAGCCAGCCGCGATGACGTATGCACTTCATGCCACTCCTGCTCCGTGCTGCTCTCACTTGCCGACCGTAGAGACTACACCGGTACCTCCCAGCCAAATGCTAGGGGTACTCTTCTTCCCCCTTAGCCCCCTAAGCTGCAAAGGGGCCACACAAATACAGAAGGTATTCCTAGCTTCCCAGCTCGCCTCCAAGGCTAAGCTACCACTCTAATCCCAGCTGAGAAAATCCCAACTCCTCACAAGCAATCAGTCCAGTCCAAATTCAGCAGCGTAACGTTACGCTCATAACCCCTCCCCCATCTTCCTCATCTACCTTTCTTTTATAGAATTTTGAGACCCCCTCTTGCCCTAAATCACATTTCATTTAAGTTTTAATGAAAACCCTCCAAAAATTCTCTTTCTTACAAGTGTCACTCATCCCCCACGTTTCTCCAAAATTATTTTCTTTAAATTTGTTAAAAGGCTCATTTCCCTATTTTTATTAATCCTTTTTTTTTTAAAACCAAAAAGTAAATGCGCTAGTTAATCTTTTCATTTTATTTTTAAATTCATAACTTTTACACTCCCATAGGTTAAATAATTTTATTACTTATTAATTGTCTATGTCTCCTTTATTACTTAGTTCCCTATTTTTATTAATCCCTTCTTTTTTCTTTTTTTTTATTTAATATCTTGTGTTCTTTCACACGTTAGGAATTAATTTCTTCTTTGCAAATTTTTTAAATCCCTTAGTTTATTTAAATCCTTACTCTCTTCATTTACCCCAAGAATTTTATGAAGACCTAACTATTACTTGAGTGGGTTTTTGTGTGAATTTCTATTTTTATGATAGGGCCTTTTTCTTTAAGGTTACACTAAAATATTTACCCTAGAAAAGTCTTAGGCTTAGGACTTAGATTTTGAGCTAGACAACAATTGGTTAGGGGAGTTGTTTAAGGATTTCTTAAGGTGTTAATGTCTTAGGGCTGTCTAGGTTTATTTCTTTCTCATAATCAGTGCGACGTTCCCTTCAGGATGCACTACATGCTCCAAGGGTGCCACTTGCCTCGTTCGTTTCTTTTGTGCAACGTGCCCTTCAGGATGCACCACGTGCTCCAAGCGTGCCACTCGCTTCTTGTGTTTCTTTTGCACGATGTGCCCTTTAGGATGCGCCACGTGCTCCAAGGGTGCCACTTGCTTCTTGTGTTTCTTTTGTGCGACGTGCCCTTCAGGATGCACCACATGCTCCAAGGGTTCCACTCGTCGACTGGACTAATTGGTAGACATATATAACCCCTGGAGTCAACACTCCGCCAGGTGAACTTGTGAGAGACTAAGGGCTCTAAGGAATAAGGCCCCCACCTTATTGCGTGCCCCTTAGGATCATCGGAATGACTATCGTAGTCTGCCCTCATGGCATCGTGGATCCTCTCGAACTAGGTAATCTTTAACCTACAGTTTGAGCCACGGCGGGAGTGCTAGTAGGCTATGGCAGGGCTGCTGTCCACGCCTCTCCCTCAACCTATCTGGAAATCATGTGTAGCCCCTTTACTCCATATGTGAGTCTTGTCGGCAAGCTATCGTCAACCTACATCATCAACAATCATGTCAGAAATGTCAACATCATATCATCAAATCAAATGAAATATCACAGTATATAAATCAACCCAATAGAACACTCCCTGACTCAATCCGGAGTCCAAGGGGTTCCACCGATGCCTCTGCATCATCAAGGTCCAAAACCCTACACACTCAATAAAAATGAGTCAATAGCACCTATTTACATCAAATCGTAAAACAACATGTTGTCTATCATAACGCATCATAATCAAGTGTAATTGTTTTAACATCAAAAAGTCCAGATCACTTGTGAGCAAGTGTCCTCAAATAATAAGTTTTCTCAGTGCGCCAGAGTGGGATGTTACATAGCCTTAGAAACTAAGGGGTTGGAGCCTCCTTCCAGTTGCAATTGGAAAAAAAAGGAAGTTGGTGCTTCCAATGAATGTAATTCTTAAAAACATATAAGAAAAAGGATTATGTGGTTTTCTCCCTCTTTGGGTTTCCGGGTAAAACACTGGTTTACTATGTATGTCTGTGATTTCTCATTTGTTCATTGTTTATTTACTTTGCAACTATTGGATGATAATGCTAGATAGATATAACACTTGCATTTTATGGTGAAAAATGATTAAATTTCTCTATTACTGATTCACCCCCCTCTTAGTAATCCAACAATTGGAATCTGAGTTGGTTCCTTCAGGAAACAATTTAACCGCTGAAAGGAGGTCATGGATTATTGTCAGAATGGACTACCAATGTTTAATGGTCATAATGGTTTTAAGTATGAGATTTGGAGTAGAAGGACAAAATTATTTTTACAGGCACAGGGACATTATATTTGGCTATCATTTGTTACAGGATATGATAGTTCAAAAAGGGAAAATACTTCAGCCAAGAAAGAATTGAAGAAGCGTAAAAAAATAACAATGGATTTCATCTGGGAATTATTACCTAATATGGTAAGAGAAAAGGTTGGTAAATGTTCATCAGCCAAAGAACTTTGGGATAAGTTACATGACATATATTCTTCACCCATCGTAGATTCAAAAAATTCCAAAGAAGATGAAGATATAGATCAACAATAATTATGTTCACCATGTCAAACAAATTCATAAGATGAACAATACATAATCACTAGAGGTATGTTCTTTTGTTTTAATTGTGAAAAACGTGGACATCTTGAAATAGAATTGAATGAAGGAAATGAGATAGAAAAAATAATTGAAAATGAAAACAATTATGAAGCAGAATTGATTAGTGATTTAGATGAACTAAGAGAAGAAAACAAGTCACTCAAGAAAGAATTGATGAAACAAAATTAAAGTGTTCACATTTTTGAAGAAACCCAACAGTTGATCGATAACTTACGAACTCATCTAGAAGAAGCTGGAAAGATCGAAGAAAATCTTTAATATAAAAAGCAATATTTGGAAGCCAACATAGAAGAACAATAGGAAGAAGAAGAAATGAGAGAGAATATATTGAAATATCATCTTAAGGAAATAACTAATGATCTAAACCAGCTTGAGGCAGAGTTTGGTCAAGAAGAGAAATGACTTGAAGAAGAAATAATCACATTAAAAATTTAGCTTGAAGAAGTGAAAAGAACAGAAGTAGTCATGAAGTCTCAGATAATGAAAAAAGAAGAAGAGGTTGAGAATATTGAAGAATAAGTTGTCACATTGAGAAGTAAAATCACCAAGCTCAACAAGAACGTTGAAGAGACAAAAACATCCACATCATTTATAGAGAATGAAGAGAAGCACTCTAGGTTGTAGAAATGAAGAATGAAGAAAATAGAAAGAGTTATGGAGAAGTACTCAAAGGTAGGAATCATGGTCAACCAGAATCTAAGAAAACTATTGAAGATACATCTTCAAAAAGACCATCCATGTTCAAGACACAAGGAAGCTTCAATCATGATCATGATCAGTCAAGGAAAAAATTCAGAAGGACTACGCCACAAAGAAGATCATTCACTCTCATGTATGAAAATTTATTTTATGGTCATTTTTTTTATTGTACTAACTTTGGACATAAGGTTGCAGATTGCAGGGATTATAAAAGAAATGTTCAAGAAAGAAATGCCTATGTGGCCTCACATAACATTGAATGTTATAAATGTCATAACTATGGACACATATCTAGTGATTGTAAAAGCATGATTGATAGTTCCATGAAAGAGAACATTGATATCAGATGTAAGAAAGTATGCATAAGAAAACATGAAGAACAGGTGAATAATTACCAGGTCCCAGAGATTGCAAGATTGGAAATAAAATGAGATCAATAAAATTCTATAGAGAAAAAGAAATATGTCAGATACATAAAGTTTGGAAAATAACTCAAAGAAAAGAAGGACATGTAAATAAGGAACAGGTTCAAGAGATTGTACTTTCAGGCATTGTAGTGAAAGATGAATCAATAGATAGAAAGAAAAAAGTTAGATATGAGAGAGATGAATAATATACCAATGAAGATGATGATGAATCTACTAATGAAGATGATGATGAATACACATCAGAGCAGGAATTGTTTTGATCCATCCATTCTAGAGACTCCCGGGTAATATGAATATTAGACAGGGGGATTCTATGCGATATTTGTGACAGACTAAAGAAACATCCTTTGAGCAACTTGTAGAGTTTGAGAAGATATATCCAGATCAGTCAATTAGCAGAAGTACAATTTGATATATTAATCAAGACTTCATGATAGTATAGTGATAAATGGGTCAACATTATGGCTAGTTGTGCAAGTAGAGTCTTGGACAATATGGACAGAGAGGGATTTGTAAGAATACTTAGCATTTTTGGACATATATATGACAGTGGACGAGAGCATGGATTCATAGATTGGTTCAGAGAGTAGTTCATAGACAAAGGAACATTATCATAATGGATGATAATTACATAGGAAATGGCTCAAACAATGCTAATGAACTCCAAATTGACAGATATTTTTTGGACACATGTAGTGCATACAACAATTCACATTCAAAACATAGTAATGCTCAGAAACAACAATGAAAAGAATCCCTATGAACTATGGAAAGGAAGCATAGACAACAACCTCTACATCAAGGTAACTCAAGGTTGTATTTTATTAATTGAAATTTATGTTGATGATATTGTTTGTGGAAGTGCTAATGATAGGTTAAGCTAGAAATTTCCAAAGGATATGGAGAATGAATTTGAAATGTCATTAATTGGAGAACTATCCTTCTTTCTGGGTCTTCATATATGTCAAAGCAACCAAGGAATTTTTACTTCTCAAACTAAGTATATCAGAGAAATGCTAAAGAGGTTCGGCATGGAAGATTTCTAACTAGTTACCACTCCTATGCAAACCAGTTGCAAGTTGAGCAAAGATGATGATTCAAGGTCTACAGACCATAGGAAATACAATTCAATGATTGGTAGCTTACTATATGTGAAAACACCGAGACTAGATGTAATGGAGGCAGTTGGATAGGTGACACGATTTCAAGAAGCACGAAAGTGTTACACAATATTTTGGTCACCACAGTGATCCACTGACAACATGTGTTATTGTTCATGTTATCAGAAAATATAAAAGAGTCTTTCTTCATGAGAAAAGTGATTTGATTTCCTCTCCCATAAACCATATGAAGGAAGGTCATCACATGCTTCTCTATTCATAGGGTGCGACGATACCTGATCGTCACATGCTACACTATACTTGTACTATGACATCATTGTAGGCTACTAAGTATGTAGGGTGCGACAATGCTTAAAGCTTGGGAAAAGTCAAATTTTATGAATGTTCTAAAAGGGAATCCTCTAGAATATGAGGTGGCCTCTAATCACTTTGGATCTTACTCACTTCTATGATTTGGTGGGATCATCCTAATCTCCTCATCCATCTCTCTTTAACACTATATAAAGAGGGATCTCTCATGGAAAAGGCTAAGGTTGAATAGGCTAAGACTTGTATGGAGAGTTCTACTTCAGATTGTTCTTTAGAGATTTGCTTTAGTTCTATAAGCTACATGGTGGATCTTCTTCATTCAAAGGATTTGGAGAAAAGGTATGTGTGTTAGATAAAAGGGACATTGAAAGGGGAACTTGAAACATTAAGGCTTTGGTTGTGTTCTCCACTTTCTATTTAATATGATAAAAGGATATGCTTCTTTCCCATAAAAATAGTTTTTTTTATTGTATGATTCCTTGATCACATACATAGGTTCTTGTTGAGTATATTATGTTTAATTCACTTTGGTTGGCTTGTGTTCCCTTGCAGTTTCAATTGCACAGGAGCATTGGAAATGGCAAGAGGAAATGACATTTAAAAGGTATGTTTTCTATCTCTTGTTAGCTAGTAAACTCAATACTTAGAGCCTAGGGAACGTCTCATATTCTATTCTATTTTGTTCGAGTTTCTAGTGGGATCTAGGGAGATCTATTTATGTCTGCATTTACTGATTAATTCGATAAAAAAATTGGTGACCATACTGGGGATACGACTCTCTTTTGTTTTTTTCTTCTTATTTTCTTTTAGCCTACCTTTTTTTGGTTGAATTCATTCTCCAAGTCTATGGGTGATATACTCCCTGGGTCTAAAATTTCAATTAGATTTTTTGTCTTTCTTCCAATTTTTCCTTAGTTACAGAGATCATCGCACTGTACTATATAGACAGTCTACGAAGACCCTCTGACATTGCACCCTACTTGTGCAAACCAGTGCGTCGACATCACATTGTTCCCTATTGGTAGCCTGCGAGAACCTTAGCTCGCCGCACTGTGCCCCACTGTCAGCCTGCGATGATTCCTGTAGGATTTGTTGGACTGAGCCAATTTTTCTTTTTCACCCAGTTTTTCTTCAGTTTCTTGGGATGAACTTATGATACTAGTATTTTATTTATTTATGAGTTTAAAATTTGTGTGTGATTGGTTTTCCAGGATTGAAAGTCTTTCTTTGTAAATTTAGTAGGTTTTGCTTTTGATTCTTGTCGCAAGGGTATAATCTCTAGATCTTGATCTGAGTGCTTGTTTGACAAAGGGTCTTTGAGTTATTTGAGTTTTTGGATTGATATCACTTTCTAGATTGTTTGTTGATTGAAAGACATTTTTTTTTGCATTTGACAAAAGGCTTTCTTATCTTTTTCATTTTTTTCTAGATTACAAGTTTGATTTGGGAATTGTGTTGAGAGTGTGTTAATTTTCTTGGATTATTCTTTCCTTTCATCATTACATATCTGATTTGATTTAGGAAAGGAAGAACTGAATGCATTTATTATTTTTAGTAATATTTCATAAGAAAATTATTGCATTCAAAATACTTGATTAAGAGAGAATTTGGAAAATTTTGAAGTTCATGATTGTTTGGGATTTTGTTCATTCAAGAATTGAGAAATTGTATTTTATAGCTTTTGTACATCAAAAGAAATACCTTCTCCCTACTATAATTAGAGTTCAATGAATTGAAATATTGCACATTCATTTCTTCTTTAATTTTATTGGGTCAACGTCACAACATCATCATTTTCATTCCCATCTCCCTTTTGAGTAAACAACAACCTTTAAAATATAGCGTAATTTTAAAATTCATTAGCAACTTTTATTTTCTAGAAATTCTTTTCACCAAAATTAGCTAAGATAACACTTTGGAATAGGTTATAAGGTACACTCTTCAAAGCATCAAAACACACAATAGTATCTTGTGATAGGGAGAGTTCAAATACAAATGCTACATTTTATCATGGGAATCCCTTCTCACATAAGGGTCAATCATGAGTTCGCATTAGGACTGGCAGAGTTACTCACCCTTCTTTGTTGGTATTAGTGTAGAGATTGCGCGTATAATTGGAGGTCACTTGAGAGTATACCCATGATTATGTGTGGGATATTCTCAAGTTGATTTCAGGCTAGATACCCTGCCTTTGCACGTGGATCATACTGTCGACTATTTCCCTAGACATCATTGTTGTAGTTGTTAACCTTAGTAGTCTATCTCTTTAGGATATTTACACAAGGTGACTTTGGAGGGGAATGTCTTCATGGTACCTCGAATTGACGTTGGCCAAAATCACTCGAGATCCTTGGAGGGTATAGCCACGATTATGTGTGGGAGATTTCACCAGGGTGTAAGTCCGTTAAGCAGGTCATCAACGTAAATTTTTCACCTTCTTTATCCCAGCCCCTTCTTGTCTTGATTCCGCGACGTTGGATTTCATCACGAACTAGTGACTTCGGAATAAGAAGGTTTGTTTTCTTGGTTTGATTTCTAGATTTTATTAGTAAGTGTTGTTTGTTTCTCCAGTTGGCCATAGATTTATTTCATTCTTTATTTGGTTCATCCAACATTGGCCTTCACCATTCATGTAGGATGCAAGGGCTACCCCCAAAATATCTAGAAAATTACCTTCCTTTGCTTCCTAACTCACCAGAGGGCTCTCCTGAGGGAGCATTCAATAACGAAGTAGCCTCATAGGTTGGAAGTTTACTCTCTTTAGAGGGATTCTGAATTGTTTCAGATTATTTAGAGCCATTATGATTTCCCCCAAATCTGTTATTCAATATTAGACAAGATGCACATTTGATCCGGATGAACTCATCAAGAGAAACTATTGGTGTTGAAAATAATGAAGTACCTATTGGACCTAACGCAGGATCTAAAGTAGATGATCCTAGTTCTCCCCCTTCTTCAGTACGCGATATTTATGGAGAAATAGGAATAAGTTCTAATCAACCTATGGCATCCCAAGCGCCTGAGACGTCTATTACATATACAATACCTTTAGATCATTTTACTGGCACGAACAGTAATGATTCCATAGTTTCAAACCAATTGTTGGTTGGTTCTCACTCAATTCTTCCTCTCCAGATGGCCCATTATACCATGGTCCCACAAGATACGATTGTTTCTATCAGAAATGCGGTTATCACTCAATCTCCTATTGGAACACCACTTCCTCTTAGACCAAATCCCTCACTTCCCCCTGGGTATAATGATTTGAACACTTCCATTTCTATTCATACTCATAATCCATCTAGAGGGTGTATACTTTTTGTTCCTCCTAGGTATAATGCATGTTGTCCCTTGACCAAGTTTTGGGAGTTTCTTGGTCATGTTGAACTATTTTGGGACTTCAACAACCTATTGAAGGAGGAGAGCAAGTCGAAGCAGAGATCACGGGATCTTGGCCCCCTTTTGGGCCCCTTTTTGGGTTTTTGGGAATATATAATGGGAATGGGATGTCAACCCCTGGGTTTACCCATGTTTAGTCCTATTTTGTAACTTATATATAGAAGGATAGGAAATATAAAAAGATGTCAGTGTGCTAAGTGCAAAAGGAATGGCTAAGTGCTAGATCTATGTGATCAAGGGATTGTAAGTGCTCTGTGCATACTGTGTAATACTTGTAGATATGGGTGAAAGTCCTTGGGAGAGACTACAGAAGGCTTTGTGATGTAATGCAAGGAAGAAGGATCTAGCTAGCTGCACAAATATTCTATCCTATGCAGAGTAAAGGTTTTGAGGCTCTGTGCTTGTAATCGATTAACTGAAGGCAATAAAGAAGAAGAGTTGGTGGAGATAGCCCCAGGGTGGGGGTGAACCATGTAAACCCTATGTGATGTTCTTTGTGATTTGTATTGATGTATTTACATATTATATGCGAAAAGTTATGATATGTTTAGACAGAGCTATTCATGATTAATGATTATTATATGTGAGAATGTTAGATCTGATCTAGATATTCATGCATAGTGCTTGATATGCTCATTCTGATCCAATTGTATATTATAAGTTCTTGAATACTGTAGATTAGTGTGAATGAAGTGAAGCTCTGTCTTATAAGAGAAGAGGTTATTGGCTATATATTGAGGAACTGACGGTGCTAAGTTCTTTATTAAGTGTTCTAATCACAAACCTGTGTCCCAACTAAGGTTGTAGACACTTGAGTCATGCAATCACCCCTGCCTCTCCCTCGGGTGAGACTTCATCTGCTTTGTAGGTGTTGTCGAAAGGGCCAGTAGTTAGGGTTTTCTTGGTATGTTTTTGTAGTGTTGAACCTTGGGTCTGCCCCTGTGCCAACAATGTCGCTAGTCAGTTTGTTCCTACACCTACCCAGGTTCTCTCCAGGGGGCCTTACATTACTCCTCCACCTTTTTTTGGAGGATCTAATCGTCTTGGCCCTAGTGACCCCAATCAAGTTGGAGGCACTCATCAATCTGTCACTTATGGTTTTCATATTCCTATTGGAGGTCAACCTCAAGATGGGGGGAAACCTCAATTTGGGTGGCAACCTCATATTGGAGGACAACCTCAAATTGGGGGGCAACCTCAAGTTGGAGGCCATAACCCAATTTATGGAAACAATATACATGTGTTACAATATCAACCTTGGAATCTTCGTTTCCAAGGGAATCAACAATCGTCTGGGGGGAAACATCCTCAAGTTAATTCTTTTGTACCCCCTAATCTCGGTCAACTGTATCCAGGTTCTATAAATCCTACTTGGGGTCAAAATTTTTAGTCTAATGTTCCTTTCCAAGGGAATATACCTAATATTAATCAAAACCCTCCAACACTGAATCTATAGGGACTGTCTAACCTATGGGACTTCCTCCTCAAAACTACTAGTTTCCTCAAGTGAACAGAAAGTTTCCTTTTCGAGCTACTTCAGATTTATCGGATTTATCTAGGATTTTGAATGATCCTATTTTTCATTCTCCTTATTGGCCCATTATACTATACAAGTTACCATCTAACATTCCTAAGTTTGACAGTCGATTGGGAGAAGACCCAAATAATCACACCATGACTTTCCATATTTGGTGTTTGCCCAACTCATTGATGGATGACTCCATAAGATTACAACTTTTCCAATGAACTCTCACAGGTTCGGCAACCAAATGGTACATTGAGTTACCATGAGATTTATTTCTTAACACATTACCAGTTTCCAATTTGATATGAGACAAGAACCAAAATTTTGAGTTCTTTTAAATAATCTTCTTCTACTCATATTTCTTATCCATGAGTGGAGAAGGAGAAGACATTTAATCAAAGTTCCCCTTGTTGATCAACTATTGGCTAAGTGGTTTACCAAATCACTCATTGGTCCCATAGCTCGTGATGTGGCCATGGGTGGTGTCGTCACTGAAGAGAAGACGATTAGTCATGCTTAGTATCTAGATCTCGTTTATTCACAAACAAACACACTTTACAACTTTATCCCTGACGCCCCTCGTCCTTCCACCAATCCTACCCCAACACCTCTAGTAGATTCTCATGTTGTTGATGATGTGATTGACACCTTTCATGCTGAGACTCAGTCTACACACATCGATCATACCAATCCCAAGTCTACCACTTCTAATGTACAAAATACTCCTACTCCTACTCCTTCTTCTGGTAAAACTTCTGAAGTTAATTCAATTCAATCTACACCTACCGGTAAAAATCAAAATAAAAAGAAAGGGAAGGGTAAGAATAAGGAGGGAAAAAATAATAATCAACAATCTGAGAAGCCCAAAACACAACCAATTGATGATAAAGATAAACATAAACCTTGTTACCCTTTCCTTATTTGTGGTGACTATCATTATACAAAATATTGTCCACAACGTGCTAAGGTTACTAAGTTCCTACAAGGGATCGAGAAGCCTTCTACACCTATCATTTTGTCACAATCGTTTCCTTCTCTACAACAGGTCCAATTGGTCATTCATGACCAACATTTTCCTTCTACCACGTCTTATGTCCTTATGTGTATTGGTGACTCCAAGAAAAATGAAGTTGTAGTATCAAATCGAGCCAAATATTATTCTCCATCGAAAGAGAAAGTTGATGATATACCACCTTCGTTGGTTCAACCTCCTCCCCCAACTTCACCTCCAAATGGTCCTCTTCATCTCCAATGACTGAGCCTCAATACAGTTCTTTTTCCTCCTCCCAAGGACGTTGCTTGAAAGTCTTCATTTAATCCTCATGCACGTGCTACCCAAAACTACAACATTGTAGAAGACATTGCGTAAGCACCCTCTGTGATGTTGCCTCTCTAAGTCCTTCAAAGTTTTCCTACTCAACGAAATGCGTTGTTAAAGGCTATTGGTGAAATTTGTCCTACTGATACTAATTTAATAATCTTTGACTTGGAAGACCATATTCCAAGGCTTCCTCCTCAATTAGCGTTTCAAATCCAAGTTGTTGTGGAAAAGAAGAATATCTGTAGAACCATTATTGATGAAGGAACCTCGACTTGAATTATGTCCATTACTTGTTGGAAAGCTATTGGCTCTCCTACCCTTACCAAGTCACACAATACTCTTAAATCCTTCAATGGTACATGTTTTAAACCTTATAGTATTCTTCATTCATTGTATATTACATTAGAAGGTAAATCAGTCAATGTTGAGGTTGAGGATTTTGATGCACCTCTTGATTATAACCTTCGACTTGGCCGTATCTGGATTGATTCCATGTGTACAGTTTTGTCTACCTTTTTCTTTGTGTTACATTTTCTGCACCAAGGAAAGGTCATTATTGTTGACCAACTGGCCTTTTTTAATTCTGATTCACATACTAGCAACATACATTTTATCTCAAAAACACCTCCTGGTTACGAGAATGTCGGAGTGAGTCTTTTAAAAGTTTCAACCTTGATGGGTACTTTTCCTATTCCATCACCCGATATTCCTCCTCCTTTTATCACTTCACTTAACACGATCTCAACCAGTGTTCATGAAACCCTTGAGCCATATGACCCATGGGTAAAAACTCACTCTCGTGTGTTGACAAAGTGTCCTCAGACACATAATTTTATTAATAAGGAAAAAGTGATTACAATCTGAAATTCATAATCTACTCCTTAACCTCACTTGAAGAAGGAGCTTGCTTATATAGCTTAACTCTAAACTAAAAACTAGGAGAACAACCAATCACATAATCACATTAATATGATAGGTGTTCTTTACATAGAAGCTAGGTATCCTTATCCTAACAAACTAGAATAAACTAATTTCTAAAAACATTTATACTAGAAAATACTTAGACTATAGGACTTTAGGATTATGAGGCTAACAATCCCCCCTTTCATCCAGAAGTTAATTTTTACAAAGACCAAGTTCATCTCTGAACTTAGTGAGCTTTATTCTACCAAGAGGTTTGGTAAAAATATCTAAATCTTGATCTTCAGATGGATAGAACTGAGGCTTGATGATGTCTTTGATGATGAGCAATCTGATGAAGTGGTACTTGGTGTCGACATGTTTAGTATTTGAATGAAATACTAGATTCTTGGCCATCTTTATTGCTAACTGACTGTCGATCAATAAGGTAGTTGGTGATTTTTGAGTTTCACCAAGATCCTGTAAAATTCTGCGTATCCATACAATCTCACATGTTGCTTCCCAAGATGATATGTACTCTGCCTCTACTGAAGAATTGGTAATTGTTGTCTTTTTTTTACAGATCCAAGATACTATTGCTGAACCCATATTCATTAAATAACTTGAAGTGGATGTTATATCATCAATGTCACCTGCAAAATCAACATCTGAGTATCCAACAAGTGTAAAATTTTTGTTCCTTTTGTAGAGAAGACCAAAGTCTTTTGTACCTTGAATGTATCTTAGTACCCTTTTTGCTGAATTCCAATGACTTTCCCTTCCTGCATAAACCTTGAAAGTATACTGATTGAATATGACAAATCTGGTCGAGTATTTGTCAAATAAATGAGACTTCCAACCAATTGCCTATACTTTGTACTATCACCAATTCCCCCCCTTCAAATTTTGAAAGTTTCAATTTCTTCTCCATGGGGGTAAGAGAAGGTTTACAATCTTCCATGCCAAATTTATTTAATATTTCAGTGGTATACTTAGTTTGACTCAAGAATATTTGGTTAGGATGTTGAGAAACTTCAACTCCAAGATAATAGTGAAGTTCCCTTAAGTCCGTCATTTTGAACCCTGCTTTAAGTTCTTCCTTAACTTGTTTGATGTGAGCTTCATTATTTCTTGTTATGATTAAGTCATCAACATAGAGTACATGTATCACCATGTGCTTATCTTGTATTCAAAAATACAATGTATCATTTGATTCACTTCACTGATAACCCACCTTTTGTAGGTAATCATCCATTTTTGCATACCAAGCTCGAGGAGCTTGTTTCAAACCATATAAATCCTTCACAAGTTTGCAAACTTTATGTTCTTGTCCTTTTTATTCAAAACCTTGTGCTTGAGTCATGAAAATATCTTCCTTTAGATCACCATTCAGGAAGGCACTTTTGACATCCATTTGATGTAATTTCCAACCATTATGTGCAGCCAAATGGATAACCAATCTGATAGTGTTCCATTTAGCTGTGGGTGCAAAAGTTTCTTCATAATCAATTCCTTCCTGTTGAGCAAAACCTTTTGCAACAAGTATTTCTTTGTACTTGTCAATTTTACCATTGGGCTTGTACTTTACTTGATAAACCCATTTACAACTGATGGGATTAACATGTTGTGGACAATCCACTAAGTTCCAAGTCCCATTTGCAAGTACTGAATCATATTCATTAATCATTGATTCTTTCCATTCTTTATGTTCAGCCACTTCAACAAGAGAAGTAGGTTCAATGGAAGCATGAGCAAAATTAGCTTCTACTCTTGAAGATCCCCTAGTTCTTGTTTTGTTCATTTCATCTAAATGAACATCTTTGAGAAGTTGTTCGGCTCACTTTGTCTTCTTATGTTGAGGGGATTGGGAATCTGAATCACCATTATTGTTGAAAAGAGGATTTTCAAAAATTGAGGCTCTTCTTTCATCTAAAATATATGAGGTTGGAGAAGATTACTTTGAAGATTTAGTATCAGAAGAATCTTTTGTCGATTCATTATCAGATGAATAAGAAGAACTTTTTGATAAAGATATGTCTTCTGGAGTAACCAAGTCTTTTTCAAACCAAAATGCTTGCTTTGATTTGTTGAATTTACCTTTACCCTTAGTGTTTTTCTTGTCTAAATGACTAAGGAGATGGTTAATCTCATCTAAACTATTACTTTCAGTTTCATAAAAAATTACATCTCTACTGACAATGAATTTTCTATCTGAAAGCAATCTATACCCTTTCTTTTTCTTAGAGTATCCAATGAAGATACAGTTCATACCCCGGTTTTCTAATTTAGTCCTCTTTTCCTTAGGAACTAAAGCATAACATGTTGAGCCAAAAACCCTAAGATGATTTACCTTGGGTTTAAAACCGTACCAATCTTCATAAGGTGTTTGTCCATCTAAAGCTGATGTAGGTGATCGATTTCTAAGATATACTGCAGTATGGACTGCTTCAGCCCAATATTTTTTGCTCAACCCTTTAAACTGCATCATAGATCTTTCCATGCCCATGAGAGTTCTGTTCATCCTTTCAGTAACTCCATTCTACTGTGGAGTATAGGAATTTGTCAGTTGCCACTTAATTCCATTGTTTCGACAATAGTCATTGAATTCAGTTGAAGTGAATTCACCTCCATTATCAGTTCTTAGAGAAGCAACCTTTTCTCTAGTTTCATTTTCAACCATATGTTGAAAATTTAAAAGTTTCAACCTTGATAGGTACTTTTCCTATTCCATCACCTGATATTCCTCCTCCTTTTGTCACTTCAATTAACATGATCTCAACCAGTGTTTGTGAAGCCCTTGATCCATATGACCCGTGGGTAAAAACTCACTCTCGTGATTATTTTCATTACGATGATAGGATGCCTTTAAGTATGGTCGAATCAGCTGATCAATCTATTCAATCGACAAATCATTCTCCTCCTTCTCTCTATGATACATGTCCTGATTTGTTTCACATGATCTTTCCTACTGATGATATGATCATGTCAGTCATGTCTATGGAAGCTACTCCATGGGATGATGGGCATAATCGTTCTATTCTCTTCCTAGAACATGAGACCATAGAGAGTTGCCAATGGATTTCGACTCCGTCGACCGTTGTTGTTATTTCTTTTGTTCCCGAGTCAACACATGATGTTTTATATGAAGGAAAATTGAGTAACATTTCACCTACCATTCCTCTTGACATATTGATTAAACCCAAAGTTCTTTAAAATGTTCATATCGATGCCTCATGTTCTACTAATGAGGTTCGCACTTATACATCCCCTTTTCAAGAATTTTGTGATGTTTTTTCCTCGAGTTATGAAGAAATTCTAGATATTGATCTTGATATTGTTGTGCATGAGATTAAGAGTTGTCTGGATGCTAAACCCATTTGGTAGAGACTTTTCCTAGTACATCTACATAAAGTTGCTTCTATCAAGCTTGAAGCTGAAAAAATTCTTAAAGCTGGCTTTGTCTATCCTGTGGCTTTGACTGATTGGGTATCCAATATTGTTCTGGTAAATAAGAAACAAGGCACGATCCACGTTTGTGTAGATTATAGAGATATAAATAAATATTAGGACAATTATCCAACCCCTTTCATTGACCAGATCATTGACGACTATGTCGGGAGTGAAATTTTCTCCTTGATGGACAATTTCTCTGGCTATAATCAAATCAATATTTTACCAACAGATCAACACAAGACTACTTTTATTTTCCCTTGGGGAACCTTCTCCTACCAGGAACTACCCTTTGGTCTCAAAAATTCCAGTGCGACTTTTCAACATGATATGTTTTACACTTTTCAAGATATTAAGCACATTGTACAACCCTATATCGACGATATCCTGACACATTCCATGCGTCGTCAATATCACCTGGCACATTTACGGGCCATTTTCCTACGCTGTCGTTATTATTGCTTATGTTTGAATCCACACAAATGTGTTTTTTGTGTGGAATCCAGTCAACTTCTTGATTTTATTGTGTCTATACATGGGATTCATGTAGAACCCTTGAAGGTTAAGGCTATTCTTAATTTACCTCCTCCTTTCACGCTACGCCACCTCCAAAGTTTGCAAGGGAAGGAAAACGTTTTACGTTGATTCATCCCCAATTACACTGAATTAACCAAAGGATTTACTCGACTCCTCAAGAAAGGTTACGATTTTGTATGGGACAATACTACAAATAAATCTTTTGAAGCTTTGAAACTCACCTTAACCCATACACCACTATTGTTTCCCCCTGACTATAACTAAGATTATTTCCTATACTTAGCTTCTTCGGACTCTACCATTGATATGGTCTTAGTCGAAGAGGATGATTCACATGATGAACATGTGATATACTATTTGAGTCAGAGTCTCATGAATACCGAAACCAAATACCTACATGTGGAGAAGCTGTCCTTGACAGATGTTCAAGTTGTTCAACGTTTCCATCACTAGATCTTATTACGCAGAACCACAGTCATTTCTGACTACAACCCCATGAAATATATCCTTAGTCGACAATTGTTGGGGGGAAAGTACTCCAAATGGATAGTTATTATCCAGGAGTTTGATTTGGATTTTGAATGCGTCAAGTCAAAGAAGTTTCTGGTTTTTGCCAAATTGATATGTGACCTTCCCTCTATTGAGATAGAAAATGTGGTAGAGGATTCTTTACCTAACGAATTCCTCTTTCTGATCGGTTTTGATGACGTATGGTATGGATATATTAGCATCTATCTCCAGACTCAAAATTTATGGCCTAATCTTTCTAGTACAGAACGTCGTCAAATACAGTATCAAGCCCATCAATACATCATTCTTGGTGATATCCTTTATCGTCATGGTATTGATTCCATATTTCAACGATGTCTCACCTATGATGAAGCTGAGAAATCTTTGAATGACTGTCACTCTGGAGCATGTGGTGGTCGTATGTCTGGGTATGCCACTGCCCAAAATATCTTACAAGATGGTTATTTATGGCCTTCATTGTTTAAGGATTACATTACTATTGTCCATAAATTCCACGCTTGTCAAGCCTACAACAATAAGATCTGATCTCACCCTATTCCTCTTCACCCTGTAGTTTTCATTGGTCCATTCGTAAAATGGGGCATTGAATTCATGACATGTAACCCTCACTCATTCAAGGGACATGGATACATTATTGAGGCTATGGATTATTTCACTAAATGGGATGAGGAGATGCCTACATTTGATAACACTGGGAAAAATGCAATTTTGTTGATATTCAATCATATCATTACTATAGTTGGTGTCCCTCAAGCCATTGTTACTGATCACAATAGTCATTTTCACAATTTTATAATGTCTAAACTTACTGAAAAGTTGGGTCTTCGCCATGAAAAATCAACCCCCTATTATCTGCAGTTCAATGGCCAGGTTGAGGCAATTAACAAAGTTATCAATACTATGCTTCAAAGGATGGTAGGAATTCATAAGTAAAATTGGAACACGATGTTGTTCTCATCATTATGGGCCTATCAGACATTCGTTAAGTATGCCACGAGATTCACACCTTTCCAGTTAGTATATGTGTTAGGGACCTAACCCCTTACGTATGTAGAACAATGTATTCCAATGTAATAAAGGTCAATATTAATAAGGCCTTGCAATAAGGTAGAATAAATCGAATGTAAGAAGACCTAATAGAAGCTTCCACTTCTAGAAGGATATTCCTCTAGATGGTTCTCTTGATAGACATATTTAGTATAAATAGGAGTCAAGAGTATGTGAACCCTAGCTTGGATATTATTATAATAGAGCTCTCCTCGACTGGAGGTTGCCCCATCGAAGAGGCTCGTGAACATTTCTCTCAGTAATCCAAGTGCTCTTTCTAGTGTTATTCTATTATCATTTCAGTATTATTGTGGTGTTATTCTAGTTATATTGTTTTTCATCTGCCATTTCTATCATTTTATTTATGTTCTGCATACTTTTTATATCTGGAATATTACAAGTGGTGTTAGATCAGTTTCCTTGGCAGAAAATTGTGGGTTAATTGTTTTTCAGGGTAGAGACATATTCAGGTGTCTTTAAGCCACAAAGATCTATCATTATGTGCATAAAATCTCAGTTGAGGGATTCATACATGCAGGAAATACAAGTGGTTTTTATGCACACATTTGTTGGCCAACCTTGTAACCCTTGTTGGTACCCCTTTGAGTGGTAGCGGATTAGACAACACCTATGTACGGATCGACCTAGATCTCCTAAAACCCTCTATAGATAAACTAATCATTCGCCTAACTGCTATAGTTCCACTGAGAACAACACTTGGGAATATACTCTCTAGTATCTGGGTAGTCGGGTAGTATGGCTAAGGGCACGGTCTATCCTCCTTAGTTAGTGCCCTGAGATATTGGGTCGAGTACTATTGTTGGACCCCACACATATATCAGAGAGCTATAGCATAGGGAAAACCCTTGTCTATAGAACTCTTGAATACCTAAACCTTGGGGGCGGAAAAAAAATTAGAACAAACAATATCTATTGCCACACAACTATGTTCAAGTTTCCAAATCACTACACATTTATTCGTGGTTAATAATTTGGGAATTTCATCACTGCAGTATTCTTTAGATCAGAGTATAACTCTGGAAATTGTTGCACCATTATTTGAGACCTATTCCATTGGAATTATATCTTCTCCCTTATAACATTCATACATATCATTTTTCAGCGAATTGTTTGACCCCACCTGCCCCATTTAAGTTCCCTCGTCATCATGGCCCATACACATAGTTAAGACTTGGAAGCTCGCTTCAATACCTTGCAATCTAATTTCATAGAGACCCAACAAGAAGTGAAACATCTCAGTGCCAATGATGCCACCATCAATACAACCATGCATTCCTCCATCACCACCTCAATCGAGGAACTCAAACAAGACATGACTACCCAACTTGAATCTGTAGTTTCGATGATCTGCACCAAGTTGCATATCCCTGTAGATAACCTTTTATCTGACTTTCCCCCACATACCAAAGCTGAAACTTTCTCTCATTCCCATAATTGTTAGCACCATCACTTTCAGCGTGACCTACGCCTTTCGTGGGTGGATGTGACCAAATTTTATGGCTCAGATCCCACTGGTTGGGTAACCCATATGGAACATTATTTCTCTTTTTACGACATTACAGATGACTTGGCCAAACTCTGGTATGGTTTTCTCCATCTAGATCAAGAACGTTGGCAATGGTGGCAATGGAGAAAAACTTCCCATCAAGGGTATATTGCTTGGACATACTTTGTGGCAAAGCTTTATGAACTCTTTGAAACTGAAACCAACCATTTAGGATGTTTGACAAAGTTGAAACAATCAGGAACAATGGAAGACTTTATGGTTTCTTTTGATCACCTGGCTTTTTGGATAGAGGGCATGTTTGATGACTTTTTTCGAGAATGTTTTATTAGTGGCCTCAAGGATGAGATTCATGCCCATGTCATCATGGCTCGGCCTTAGAGTTGGGTGGAGGCTACTAAAAGAGCTAAAGAAGCACAACAGGTTGTATCATCTGAAAACCAAAAACCCCCCTTTATTCCTCACACTAAACGAGTAAATCCCACTACTCCATCTGCTCCACTAAAGTTCCAAAAATTGACCAAAGATGAAATGGTTGAACACCAACTCAAAGGCATGTATTATAATTGTGATGAAAAATATTTTCCAGGCCACAAGTGTAAGAAACAAAATCTTTTTATGGACATCTCGGAGGATGTTTCGAAAGAGGATGTTGAAACTCCCCTTGTGCCTGAGTCACCTAAAACCATAGACATAACCCCTCCCTCAGAACTTCTTGAAGTAGAAACGATAATTTCCCTAAATTATCTAATTGGTTTCTCTACTCCCCAAACCCTTAAGATAATTGGTTACATCAAGCATAGGAAGGCCATCATTCTAGTTGATAGTGGCAACACCCATAATTTTATTCATCATTGCATTTCCCAAGAAACTCATTATTATATCCATGCAGTCAATAATTTCCAAATCATGATTGCCAATGGTCGCTCCATGAAATGTGGAGGGCATTGTGAAAATGTGCATCTCCAAATTGGTGACTACCACCTAAAATCTCATATGTTTGCTATTGACATGGGTGGTTGTGACATTGTGTTGGGTGTAGTCTATCTAAGGAATTTGGGTCCCATTCTCATGGATTTCAAGGAATTAACCATGAAATTCGACCAGGAGGGCCAAAAATATAAGTTCCAAGGCATCACCGTTGGTTCACCGGATATCATTAGTTCCCATCGCATGGAAAATATACTAAAAAAAGGTCATTATGGCGTTATTTACCAGCTCCATGCTATATAGGAAACTGAGACATCCTATGTGTCGCAAGACCTCCAATCCATCCTCTCTAAACATCAAGTGGTATTTTCCACTCCCTAGGGACTTCCACCTTCCTGTGGTGTTCATGATCATTCCATTCCCCTTATACCAGGAAGCCTCCCTCCTAATATATGTCCCTATCATCACCCCTTTTCCCAAAAAAAATAAATTGAGAAAATGGTTCAAGAACTGATCAACGCAGGTGTTATCCACTCTAGTATGAGCCCCCACTCTTCTCCTATGGTCATGGTCCTGAAGAAAGAAGTTTCTTAGCGCATGTGTCTTGACGTTTGCGCCCTTGACAAACTCACCCTTAAAGACAAATTTCCCATTCCTGTCATTGATGACCTCTTGGATGAATTGAGTGGCCCAGTTCTTTACTAAACTTGATCTTCATTCTAGCTACCACCAGATTCGTATGAAAGAGACATAAATTCCTAAGACTTCCTTTACAACTCATGATGGCCACTATGATCTTTTGGTCATGCCCTTTGGCTTGTGTAATGACCCCTCCACCTTCCAAAGCCTCATGAATCATGTCTTTTTCCCCTTTCTCTGTCATTTTGTCTTTGTTTTCTTTGATGATATCCTCATCTATAGAAAAACCTGGACCGACCATCTTGCTCATGTGGAACGAGTTCTCCATCTACTCTCTTAGCACGAACTTTTCCTGAAACAATATACATGTTCTTTTGGCGCCTCAGAAGTTGAGTAATTGGGCCATATTGTTGGAAAGAATGACATTAGGGTGGATCCGAAAAAGATTGAAGCTATGCAAGATTGGCCTCACCCAAAGAATCTCAAAAGATTGCGAGGATTTCTAGGCCTAAAAAGTTATTATCGCAAGTTTGTTAAGAATTATGGAAAGATTGCGACACCTCTCACGGCACTACTTAAAAAGAATTCTTTCACTTGGACCCCAACAGCTTCTCAGGCTTTTCAAACCCTGAAGCCGACCATGTGCACCACTCCAGTCCTAGCCCTTATTGATTTCAAAAAGACCTCTGATCCAGGTGGATATCGGTGGCCACCCACCTTTTCCAACTGGCCCAAAACATGTTTCTAGCAATTTTGGTAATTTACTATTTTTAGCAGTTTTTTCGGGTCCTGAACTTCTGGGGCCATTTTGAGGCCCTAAATGATTTTTTTTGGGTATGTTTCTCTTGAAAAGTAGCATCTACAATGCTATTTTGTCTCGAGCGTTGTAGGCCTCAAATAGATCTTTCCAATGAGCTATCATACACCCAAAACAGAGATCGTATGCAAAATTTACGACCCCGGGAAGTTGATGGACCAACTTACCCAAACGGGGCCCACATGACTTTTGGCGCTTCATCTCCCAGGGTTAGGTTTTTGGATGTCTAGGACTCTTGGCATTCCTGATTATTTTAAAAAGGCCTCTAGAGCCTCATTGTAATCATCTTCTTGCAAATGCGAGTTACCGTCACATCTCTTCTCAGAGATAAGATGCCACCATTCTAGCGAGTCTTTCACTCTGTATTTTTACAGTCTCTGTACATTTCTTTGATTAATAGAAATCATGTATTACTGTATATCTTTGTTTATGGTTGCATATATGATACATTTCTGTTATATTATTGAATATCTGCAATATCTCTGTGCATTTCTTTATTATATCTCCGCTCTCATTTCGTGTCGAAAATAATCCGGATCAGTGGTATTAGAGCAGGCTGCTCTTGATTGTTTTTTTTCAGTGCATGTCCCCGACGAGGTCCGAGTATAGAAAGTTGAGTCTCGATCTTGTATCTCTTGAATACAATCGCTCTCGTACACCCAAGAAACCCTCAATGGTGGAAGAAAAGAAAATTGATGGAGCAGATGATCCTATCAATATGTTGCTTGAGCAAGCTCCCACGCGATAAAGGGATGAAATGATGGAGAATTTTTCCCACATCCTTAAATGCCTGGTGATAGCATCAGGCACATCTTCATCAAGTAGCCACTTTGGAGGAACCTCACCTTTCAAGGTACAGGTCAATTTTGATATTCCCATATTTGAAGGTCAAATAGATGCAAATGCCCTAGATAAATGGTTAAATCTGCTAGAAGGTTATTTCTCTGTTCATAATTTTTTAGACAAGGAAAAGATCACCTTCGCACTCCTTAAGGCTCTCCCCCATGTCAAACATTGGTGGGAAACTTACTGGGAGCAAATTTCCACAGAGGAGTATGGAATATATGGGGCTGAGCCCACTTGGGATTTTTTTGTGGATGCAGTAAAAGAACAGTATTGCCCTGTTGGCAACTATGAAGACCAGTACATGAAATGGACCACACTAAGAAAAGAGAGGGGCCAAGCAGTTCCATATTTCACCAATGCCTTCCATACCTTATGCACCAAGTTGGGTATCAAAGACTCCGAGCGACATTTGGTTATGAAATACCATGGGGCTCTACACATATACATCCAAACTAAAATGGATTTCCTGGACATCTCATCACTCGGTGTTGCCTATCGATATGCTGTTAAAATCGAGTAGAAATTTAAGCACTAGAACAGACGGGAGTTTAGGTCTGCAAATCCACAACAACCAAAGTATGAAAAAGACATCCCTAACAAACAGTCTCCTGAAAACTAGTCTAAGACACAAGAAAAGAAGGGTCACAGGAAGACAAAGAAGGACACCGGAAAATGGCGTGATTTCCACAAAAGCCCCTGGCACAACAACGATGAATGTCACTCAAAACAGTCATTGGTGGCTGAGATCAAAGACAAGGAGCCGAACCCTGATTCAGAATCTAATTATGAAAATACTGGTAAAAGACAGATCATCGACGCAGACCCCACTGCTATTGTTGCGACCGCAACAATTCAACCAGAAGAACCAACAGATCCAGAAGAGGGGGAGGACCTTTTTCGTTCCCAGATGTGGGTGAAGGGGACCCCACTGCATTTTATTATTGATAGTGGAAGCCAAAAGAACCTCATCTCAGCAGAGGTCGTCAAACAGTTGGGATTGTCAGCAACACCACACGCACAACCATACAACATCGGGTGGCTTCACCAAGGATGAGATCTTCGTGTTAGCCAGCAGTGTCGATTGTCATACGACATCCAAACCTTCAAGGATGAGGTATTATGTGATGTTGGCCCACTGGATGTTTGTGATGTTCTCTTGGGCCAGCCATATATGTGGAAACACCATGCTATCTATGAGTCTCGACCCCGTAGTGTCATTATTACTCTGGGGGGTCATCTCTACAGGATACTAGAGGTAGTTCCAACTACTGCCCCACCTAAACAGTGTCGCAAGGTAGTATCTCATACTACAAAATTCATCTTCTCCACAATATGTTCAAAAGGGGACCAAAAGGATACTGCAACCACTACAGCCTCGGCCCAAGCACCTTATATCCACCAGAAGCAGGTCAACAAGGTTGCAACAAAGCACAAAGATTCTTTCTGCACACAGTCATCTCATGTAGCCAAACTAGTTAAAAAGGTCTAACCCTTCTAGCCACAGGTTTGTGACAACCTTCAACAAACCAAGCAGCGCGAAAGTTCCAACAAGGCAAGCAACTCACCAAGATTCAGATTCAACAATCGCTTTCCCCTCTCCCCTGGGAACTCAACACAATGGAGACCATTGCTTCCTAAGGAGGGAGGATTGATCCAGGTGGATATCAGTGGCCACCCACCTTTTCCAATTGGCCCAAAACATGTTTCTGGCAATTTTGGTAATTTACTATTTTTAGTAGTTTTTTCAGGTCCTGAACTTCTGGGGCCATTTTGAGGCCCTAAACGATGTTTTTTTGGGTACGTTGCTCTCAAAAAATACCATCTACGATGCTATTTTGTCTTGATCATTGTAGGCCTCAGATAGATATTTCCAATGAGCTATCATACGCCCAAAACAGAGATCGTATGCAAAAGTTACGACCCCGGGAAGTTGATGCACCAACTTACCCAAACGGGGCCCACATGACTTTTGGCGCTTCATCTCCCAGGGTTAGGTTTTTGGATGTATAGGAATTTTGGCATTCCTGATTATTGTAAAAAGGCCTCTAGAGCCTCATTGTAATCATCTTCTTCCAAATGCCAGTAGCCATCACATCTCTTCTCAGAGATAAGCTGCCACCATTCTAGCGAGTCTTTCACTCTATATTTTTATAGTCTATGTACATTTCTTTGATTAATAGAAATCGTGTATTACTGTATATCTGTGTTTATGGTTGCATCTCTGATACATTTCTGTTATATTATTGAATATCCGCAATATCTCTGTGCATTTCTTTATTATATCTCCACTCTCATTTCGTGCCGAAAATAATCCGGATCAACCTTTGTCCTGGAATGTGATGCTTCAGGGAAAGGTATTGGTGTTGTCCTTATGCAAGAGGGTAGGCCTTTGGCCTTTACCAACAAACAATTGTCTGAATGAAATTTGGGAAAATCAATATATGAAAAGGAAATTTTGGTTATTCTGCATGCCGTTGATTTTTGGTCCCCTTATCTATTGGGGTAAGGCTTCCAAATTAAGACAAACAATCAAAGGCACAAGTATTTTTTGGAACAACGCATTTCCACCCTAGAGAAACAAAAATGGGTGACTAAGCTATTTGGATATGATTATGAGATCATTTAAAATAAAGGAAAAGACAATGTGGTGGCCGATGCACTTTCTCGAAAATATAAAGATGAAGGCTCCCTTTTTTCTCCCTCCTTCATTGTACCAGATTAGCTCCAAGACATTCGCCAGGAATGGCTACATGATCCCAAAAGTTTTCATCTAATACAAAAATTGCAGTCCAATTTTCCAGTTTCCCCAGGGTACTCGTGGCTCCATGATGAGCTTCGATACAAAGGTCATATGTATTTAAGTAAACAATCAATACTTAAATCCACAGTTCTTTCTGAGCTTCATGCTACACCAACAACTGGGCACTCTGGGTTTACCAAACCTAGGACAGGGTCAAATGTTCCTTTTTCTAGGATGGTATGAAACAAGACGTACATAATTTTGTGGCTGAAGGTGATGTGTGTCAACGTAAAAAGGGAGAAACAATCAAATCTTCGGACACACTACAACCGCTTCTGATTCCACCTGATATTTGGAGGGATATCTCTATGGATTTTATTACAGGCTTACCTAAATAGGGTAATAAATTAGTCATCATGGTGGTAGTTGATCACCTTTCAAAGTATGCTCATTTATGTGCTCCTCAACACCCATTTACAACATGCGCAGTGGCTAAAATTTTCACGGATCAGTTCTTCAAGCTTCATGGAATGCCACATTCTATTGTTTTTTATCGTGACCCAACTTTCACCAACAATTTTTCGCAAGAAATATTCAAGCTACAAGGCACCCAATTGCATCTCAGCAAAACTTATCATTTCCAGATAGATGGTCCAACTAAATTTGTCAACAAGTGTTTGGAAACATATCTGAGGTGTTTTTCATCAAAAAATAAAAATCAGTGGGTTCAATGGTTACCCTTAGATGAATGGTGGTACAACACTTCATACCATATAGCTACATGCATGACTCCTTTTGAAGTGGTCTATGAAAAAATCCACCTTCAGTCCTCTCATATTTACCAAGTGTCTCGAAGGTCTAGGCGGTTGACCAAAAACTTAAATTTAGAGAGGCTATTCTCCGTACCCTCAAAGATAATTTGTTCATGGCTCATAATTTCATGAAAGCAGATCAAGGTCACTCTAAACGTTAATTTGCAGAAGGGGATCAGGTGTTTCTTCAACTACAACCTTACAAAACAAATTCCCTCAAAGTCGACCATTATCAGAAGCTAGCACCCAAATTTTATGGTCCTTATACAGTTCTCAAGCATGTGGGACAGGTGGCCTATCAGTTAGCTTTGCCCAGTCATTCTAAGCTACATCTTGTTTTTCATGTTTCATTCTTGAAAAAGGTGATTGGATCTAAGTTCCAAACTTAAACTAACCTTCCTGAGTTGGATGAAGAAAACTCCATTTGGATACACCCACAAGCAGTTTTGGACTAGTGTGAGTGTTGCCTGCATCAAAAAACCATCAAGGAAGTGTTAGTCCAGTGGAAAGATACAACTCCAATAGATGCCACTTGGGAACCAGCCACCATTCTACAAGAATTTCCACATCTCAAGCCTTGAGGACAAGGTTGTTTTTAAGGGGGCAGACATGTTAGGGACCTAACCCCTTATGTAGGTAGAACAATGTATTCCGATGTAATAAAGGTCAACATTAATAAGGCCTTACAATAAGGTATAATAAATTGAATGTAAGAAGACCTAATAGAAGTTTCCACTTCTAGAAGGATCTTCATCTAGATGGTTCTCTTGATAGACATATTTAGTATAAATAGGAGTCGAGGGTATGTGAACCCTAGCTTGGATATTATTGTAATAGAGCTATGCTCGACTGGAGGTTTCCCCCTTGAAGAGGCCCATGCACATTGCTCTCAGTAATCCAAGTGCTCTTTCTGGTGTTATTCTGTTATCATTTCAATATTATTGTGGTGTTATTCTGGTTATATTGTTGTTCATTTTCCATTTCTATCATTTTATTTTTGTTCTACATAATTTTTATATCTGGAATATTACAATATGGTATCAAAGAAATTTTTCCGATTGAATGTGATATCCCATCTTTGAAACTAGCCATCAAGCATCTCCCTAACACCTCTGCTGACAAGGAATGTGTTCTGTATTTGATGTAATTAGTAAAGACCCATCGTGATGTCACCTTAGTTATTTAAACTCAGAGAAAACGTGTTAAATCCCAATATGACAAGCATGTCAAGCCACATGTTTTTTCTAAAGGTGATCTAGTTCTTCTTTATGATCAATATCGTGATTTTCTAGGGGCCGGTAAATTCGAGCCCATGTGGCAGGGTCCTTATATTGTGAAATGAGTGTTGGAAAAGGGAGCTTATGAGATGGTATATTATGATGTATTTCCTTTGAGTGAACCCAGAAATGGGATTTACTTGAAGAATTACTATTCTTAAATAATTTCTACATGAATGTTGTGTATTTTTAGTGTATCATACTGTTATGTGATTTTTCGTTGTTTGGTTCCACCTTTCGACTGCTTACCTTGCATTGTGCTTGGTTTCTAGATGTCGGTGTCTTCACTACCTTACATTGGCTTAGATGATGGCTCTATTCATAGTACTCAAAACTTAGCATCTGCTGCTTGGGAATTCTATGCACCTACGGGTGAGTTGATCAGTATACATGGTGTTTTCCTTGGTTGTGGAACCAACAATATTGCAGAATACAGTGTGGTTATTGAATTATTGGATGTCGTTGTTTCACTTGGAATACACCATCTTATTGCACGACTAGATTCACAGTTAGTAGTCTTACAGTTGAGTAAAATTTATTCTATCCGGAGTCCTACTTTGTTAAGGGTATATTTATGAATTCGCCTCTTGGAATGTCATTTTGATTACGTTGAATATCAACAAATTCTTAGATGTCAGAATGCATTAAAAGATGCATTGGATAATTATGTGTTAGACAGAAATTTGACACATTTATAAAATCTAGTCACATTTTTGTACATAAAACAAGTAATCCTATAGGAGCCTCATATTAATAATGATAAAAGTTTACAAAAAGTGTTTTTGTTCAAAGACCAAAATATAAAAAATGTGAAGCACATGGCTTCATATACAATAGAGCATCAAGGATGTTTCTCGCTATAACATGAAACTGCCCGTGCTACTCTATGGAGTAGTTGACTGATGGATGCAAACATGCCCACTCTGTGGCACTAATAATGCCTTGGAATATTATCTATAGAGGCATCTGGGATATTCATTGTGAGTCCCTCCAGATTTTGTTCTATGGTCTCAAAGTCAGCAACAACTACTCCTGCTATGAAACCTCTCTTCCCTTGCCTCTAGATAGGGGATGAACCTAGAGGACAATAAGGTCCCACATATGAATCATCAAAGAGAACTCAATTAGTCGTCGAATAAACAACATAAAAACCATTTTATATCTTTAAAAATAACCAAAACATGATATAAACAAAAATTCCTTCTTACCTATGTCCCCCCATTGGGAACCTTCAGGAAGAGATAGGTCTGGATATCCATGGAAGTCTATCCCGACCTATGCATAATCACCAAACATGAGAATTTGAGTCCTCAGACACTCAAAGAATACATCATTATAGTTGATGATGTGACGACCTCCATGTCGAGCCATGAGGTCTACCCACCTATTCATCCTCGGATCCTGTGGAGTAGGTGTACCCCACTCTACCTGCAAGCGTAAGACTAGGACTCTCTCTTGGAAGAAGGATACCAAAATAGATCTGTATCCAAATTGTTTCAACCCACCACTTACACATTTGGTAAGTTGTTTTTTCATACTTTTAAGGACCCCTTTCGCACCAGTTGAAGACTTAGGGATCCATACACTCCAATGCATACTGAAAATGGCTCTGCAGATCCATGTGGGGATATGAACTCTCTTCCATACGCGTAATAGTATAAACGATGTTCTCGAGAGGAAAGTATTGTAAATCCCTGATAGCGACCTTACTGCTATGTTTTTGGGTAACTAACACACAATGTTCAATGATGTAGTGGTTCATAGTGTCACCACCACCCATACTACCTGTAAGAGTCACTCGTGATCCACGGTGAGATAGTCCTATTAGGAAATATATATCCTCAATATCTATGGTGAGTGTGTGGGAACCCACATGAAATTCTTGCTCGTTCACATCCCACATGTGAACTAAGTACTCAAGTAGTCTCAACTGGGCCCTCATGCCTTGAATCTTGAATAATTTCAACAACCCACACTGCTGGAGGACCATAAATGTTCCCGAGTCACTCCCCACGAAGTAATATTCCTCTAAATTATGTCTCTCACGTCATTCCAACATCTTGATTGTGGAATACCTACCAAGGAACCATAAAAAGAGATTAGCAACATAATTTTATTACCTGGGGGTTTTCCCTTTTTGGATTGATCATTTGAAATTTTGGGTTGCACTCATCGCAGGCCTATGGATTCACATAGTGTGACATCATCGCACCCTATCTTTAGGGTCGACTGCGATGATCCTAGATCATCATAGTTCAGGATATAGGGCACCTGAATTGACCTCAACGCATGGGTAACCTCAAAAACTCCACCCAAAACACATTTTTAACCAATGAAAATTGATTTTTAATCCAGGAAAAGATGAAGGAAATAGATATTACCTTTTCTACACAGACAATTTGTGGAATGATCTTCCATGGACTCTGTAATCAACACTTGAAAATCAAGGTAAAAAGGGGGCTTGGAGCAATGTCTGGGTGAATTTACAAATGAAATAGTGAAATGTGGTTTTTACCTATTTTATTGATTTTTATTACTTTTCATTTGTATATTATATTATTTTTTATGCTTCATCCAAACCCGAAAGTCCTAACAGCTTTACAAGTGGTTGATTTTTGCAGATTGAAAAAGTCTAGAGGTGAAACATTGGTACAAGGGTCCGCTTTTTTGTTTTGTCTTTATATATTTGTCATATGTAGAGATCCTTTTAGGGTTTTTCAGGAAAAACTCTGAGCAAGTCTTAATTCTTTATCATGCTCGTGAAACCATGAGAATGTAATCGAGTAGTCTTTTGTCATTTTTTCGAACTCGTAATAATGAAATGAAAAATGAAGCCTATGGAGTATCCTTTAAGCTCTTTTAACGCTCTTTAAAAATGAAAAGATTGCCGAGCGACCTTGTTCTTTTCATGCTCATAAAAGTATTTGAAGAAAACAATTGATGATAGGTAGGTTATCACTTTTTTGGTCTCGTCATATTGATTTATGAAAAAGGAGTTGATGGAGTTCTCTTTAAGTGTTTATCAGACTCTCTAAAATGAAAAATCCCTGAGTTTTCTCTCTTTGGAATCATTAAACAAAGATCAGAAGACCCATATGGGACCAAACCACTCCTTCTTAGGGTTCATTAAACATACTCTAAGGGACTCATCCGAGGGATGAGCTTACATCAACAAGCATATGTTATCCTCCTTAAGCTTGCGTAAAAAAAAGAGGTACTCACCAGAAATGGTGGGGAAAAATTGGGAAAGAAATTTGTCTTTGTATCTGTGTTAGTGGGCATAATAGTCGCTCTTGAACATGACACCCCTCTTCATCATTGTATCTAGGTTAGGAAATCCATTTTTCTCTCGTTTGATCATATGCATGTCCATATGTTGGGTCCTCCTTGATTAATTGCTGCCAAGACCATTTTCATGTCATTCACATGTTTAAGAGAAGTCCAACCTAAAAAATCCTTCTATTGATTCGGCCATCTGCAGGTATAAATTTTCTACCATGTCGGCCTTTCCTATGTTATTTGAATCACTTCATACTCTGATCTACCTCAAACATGTTACATATTTCATGTAATTAATGGGGGATATGTCAAGGCCCTCCTGTGACGAGTCTTCTCCTGTTGACTTCAACACATTATCTGGGAAAATGAATTAGAAATAATTCAGTACCTTAGAGTCTACATGCCTCAATGGCATGTTTCTTCTCTTTCAACAATGGGTTCACATCATTAACCCCTGATTAGAGGATTCCATCGAGTGTTTGAATTCAACTCATTTATTCACATTCGTTGGATTATATTGGGTTACCTTGGGAGTCATTGACATCAATGGTGATTTCCCTTGAACTTATTAACAATTTTCATTAATGACTGGTAATCAAGTGGTTTCTAGCATGTTTGACTTCAACATCTGTAATCACATGGATAGATTTGTACTTAGAGATGATGGAAGTGAATACCCTGGATCTTATCATTTTGGTCCAGGTTGCGATAGAGTATTCATGATTTGTATTGACACATAGATCCACTTTGTATGTCTCGTGGCTACGTCCGAATTTGAGTCCTTTTAGAGCATAGATCCACAGTGTATTCCTAGTGGCTATGTTGAATCATGATGACATGGATCCACAATGTATGTTTAGTGGCCATCACTCACTTGAAAATTATGACAAGATTCACTTGTATTTTGAGCATGGGAATGCCTACCTCATAATTAGTATAATATTATGCAAATGCTTGATTGTTTTCAGGTCCCCGATCAGTGTGCTCCTTGTTTGACACACACATTCTACAAAGTATTTAAACTTTCATGAGTTCCATCTTCATACTTTTGGGGGCATTCTATTACACATTATTTTTGTCACCCCAATGATCCACTGACAACATGTGGTAATGTTCCCTGAAAATATAAAAGAGTCTTTCTACATGTGAAAAGTGACTTGATTTCCTCTGCCAGAAACCATTTGAAGGAAGGTCGTCGCAGGATTTTCTATTCATAAGGTGTGACGATGCATGATCATCGCATGTTGCACTATAATTTTATTGTGACGTCATCATAGGATGATAAGTATGTAGGGTGTGACGATGCTTAAATATTGAGGAAATTCAAATTTCATGAATGTTCTAGAAGGGGATCTTCTAGAAGATGAGGTGGCCTCCGATCGGTTTGGATCTTACTCACTTCTCTAATTTAGTGGGATCATCCTAATATCCTCATCCATATCTCTTTCACAATATATAAAGAGGGATCTCTCATGGAAAAGGCTAAGATTGAATAGGCTAAGACTTGTATGGAGAGTTGTGCTTCATATTGTTCTTGAGAGATTTGCTTTAGTTCTACAAGCTACATGGTGGATCTTCTTCATTCAAAGGATTTGGAGAAAAGGTGTGTGTGTTATAGAAAAGGTCCATTGAAAGGGGACTTTGCAACATCAAGGCTTTGGTTGTATTATCCACTTTCTATTTAATATGATACAACGATATTTTTTTCCCATAAAACTAGTCTTGTTTTATTGTACGATTCCTTGATCACATACATAGGTTCTTGTTGAGTATATTGTCTTTCTTTCACTTGGGTTGGCTTATGTTACCTTGCATGTTCAATTACACAGGAGCATTGGAATGGAGCTAGGATGGCAATGGAAAGAGGAAATGGCATTTAAAAGGTATGTTGTCTATCTCTTGTTAGCTAGTAAACTCAATAATTAAAGCCTAGGGAAAGTCTCATAGTTTGTTATGTTTTGTTCTAGTTTCTAGTGGGATCTAGGGAGATATGTTTATGTCCGCATTTACCGATTAATTCGATAACACAAAGGAATCACATGTATTAGAAGTGAAAAGTATTTTCAGATATCTCAAAGGAACAAAAGAGTTTGGATTGTGGTATCCAAAAGGAAAGGATCTATCACTTATTGCCTACACAGATGCAAATTGGGGAGGCTACATTGATGACCGATGAAGCACCAGTGGAGCATCGTTCTACTTGGGTGAGTGTTTAGTATAATGGTTAAGAAAGAAAAAATAATAATTATCCTTATCTACAGTCAAGGTAGAGTATATTTCAGAAACATCATGTTGTACACTGGTTCTATGGATGAAACAAACTCTGACATATATACAGGTTGAGTATGATGATCCCATTCCAATCTATTGTGATAATAAAAGCTCCATCAATATCTCAAAGAACCCGATGATTCACTCCAAAATGAAGAACATTCCAACCAAGTATCACTTTCTATGGGAACAGGTTGCAGAGAAGAACATCAAAGTTGAATATGTGGGCACAAAAGAAAAAGTAGAAGACATCTTTACAAAACTACTTCCATGAGAAGCCTTTGAGTATCTTCACCAGAGACTCAGATTAATTTCTACTCCAAAATGAATGATTTTGAATGCTTATCTTATATGTCTTAGATTTACATGAGGAAGCATGATAAAGAGGATAGTTCAAGTTGAGAGATCAATTTCAATAAGAGTTCATTTAGGGGGAGTATCCCCAAGGACATTTTAGTTAGGGGGGAGTAGCCCCAGAGGGAAAGATACATTTTCCATTGATGACAAAGGGGGAGATATTTATCAGATGCAAGATAGAAATGATTGGAGAGAGAGAACAGAATCATGTAGACAGGGGGAACATCGCCAAGGAGAGTTCAGTCAGGGGGAGAAACCCCAAAGGGAGATACACTTTTCAATTGATGTCAAAGGGGGAGAGATAGAAACATTTATGAGGAGTATAAGCATGAATTTCATCATGACTAAGTGTTTCCATCAATGTTGGTGTTGCCATCAATGCCAAAGGTGGAGATTCTCAAACAGTTGGCTTAGGTTTATGGAAAGTTGGTATGGATTGTTGGTTGTCATTGATGCCAACCATTGGAGAGTGATATTTTAGATTGATTTCAACCCTTAGTGACTAATGTCAACCCTTGGAGAAAGTCCAATAGCGAATTCTGGTAGCACAAATGTTTGGGTAATGGACCCAGGTTTGTTTGATGTATAACGGTATGAGTTTTAATATATTTGAAGATAAGACTATTATATAGGGATAGTACATGTGATTCCATTTCCAGTGGTATGTGGAACGTCACATAACTCCTCACGATTAGAGATTTATGGCCATGCAAAGTTGGAGAACCCAAGTTTGGGTAAAGGACCCAAGATTTTTTGATGGATAATGGTATGAGTTTTGATATATTTGTAGGAAATACTATTCTAGATCGATAGTACATGTCATTCCATTTCCAGTGGTATGTGGAACGTCACATAAATACTCACGGTTAGAGATTTATGGCCATGTGAAGTTGGAGAACCCTCATGATTCATCTAGAAGCCCTAAAAAGTCAAAGTAGTCAAAGTGTTTGGAGAGAAGAAATTATTTAAATAATAAAGTGAAGTGATGAGTGTACTATAAATAAAAGTGGATACAAAATAGATTATTTAAATAATAAATTTAATGGAGAAATTACTAAGTGGACAAGTGGTTAGAAGTGGGTTAACCCTAAAATAAGGAAAATGGGTTAAGATGGTTAAAAGGTAACCCCTTGAAGAAGCTACATGAAAGTATGAATAAGAGGAAAGGATCTCTCATTTTAATCACACTTGAGAATATTGAATATCTACAAGTGACTAAGGTAACCAAAGGATATCTAAGCCAAATTTCAGAGATAAGTTTAAGTAAAGAAGGCCGAAATTCAAGGGAGGATAAATTATTTTTGTTGGACACACCTACCACACTTAGAGGGAGGGGGGTTAATGAGTGTGGGGCTCTTTCTCCCAAAACTTCCCTCTTGCATAAAAACTCATCAATTAGAATTCAACATTTATTCATTACCCATTGCTATCATTTATAACTAGTTATATGTGAGAACATATCAGCAACATATATCAGTAATATATCATCAACAAGTCATCATCACAATCAACGCAAAGAACACAAGATGTATGTAAAATTTTCCTTTTATTACGAACTACAATCCTTGGGGTTTATCAACAACAATTGAATAGAGTACAAATCTACAAGAGCACCAACTCTATATGTAAGACTCATCTTACATTCTCAGCACCAACTAAGATGAGGCAACAATCCTCAACAAATATCAATCTGTCAACAGGTATGTGACCTATCAGTATTGAAGCCCACGTGTGCACGCACCCTGGCTCACTACAACTCGCGTGTGAATGCAGCCAGTGTATAATGTAACAAGTGTATGCTTCTGAGCAACTAGGGTTTTGCTTTGCTTCACATGCTCAGATCCTCTGCAACTTGCAATCACTTTCTCTTCTATCTTCCACTGTCCAAACTAACCCACAGCCAGTCACAACACATCCAAGCTCTTTAATAGCTTGCTCATTCTCCACAATAAGTCAATATGAATGATATCTCAATCATGTATAAATAACTAGTATACCATAGCAATCATGTCACTACTGAATCACAAGAGTGTTGCTCACTCCATGAACCAAATCAACCAAACTGAACCACATCATAGAAGCCATACCAAGAATTCCCTAAGAGTTCACAACACATCAAACAATAATATCCATCAAGATAATAATGTAACCATACCATTGTCTCAGTGATAGATCTGAGGCGATAGAATGCAGATTTGGAACCTGCCTCATCATCCAAGAGCTTCGCACCAGCTCAAACAAAATATCCATGATTTTATCCATTCCGCGCTACCTGTACATAGTTAGCACGCATGTACAGTCACCCTATACATAGCCAGACTACGTGTACATGCACCCTATACACAAATAGCCTACACGGGCATCGGAAAATAGGGTTTTTTGTGAATCCGAGAATTTTTCCATCAAGATCTCCGACATTGCTGAAACTTTGACGCGTCCATGAGATCCTCCTCTGGATCTCTTCCTCAGAATAGATCTTCAATCATGCTCAAGAGATCCACACCAATAGGATTCTCTCACAAGAAACTCTCCATCAATACTCCACAAGATATTCACAAGAAGCTCTCCATTGATCCACAAAAGGGATTCTTACTAAATGTTCATTTTACAAGAGATCCTATCTTCTTATTTATACTTTCATATTCTAGGTCTATTAACCCATTTTTAGTTTACATAACCCATTTCTAGGTCACTTAACCTATTTTCCTTATTTTACAGTGCTCCAATACTTTATCATTTAAATATTCCTTCTTGATTTTGTCACTTCATTTTATCATTTAAATAATCTTTCTTGATTTTGTCACTTTACGTTATTATTTAAATAATGATTTCTTCTTTTCAAGAAATTTGACTTCTTTAACCTTTTGGGTCTTCAAGCCATCATATAGGGGTGCTTCAACTTTGTAGAGCCATAACTCTCAAACCGTGAGGAGTTATGTGACATTCCACATACCACCAGAAATGGCATGTCAAGCACTATCCATATAGGATAGTTTCACCAACAACTTCATTGATATTCATCTCATTAATCCACATGCAAGCATAGGTCCTCGAACCATTCTTCTAGGATAACTCAATCCGTAAAGCGTCTTCCCATGAGGGCTTTCACCATAAGGGGACCACTTTGGAGTTCATCCATTTGTGCACCTTATCAACCATGATAAGACAATACCGATTCATCTTTGCATCAATTCACCACTGCATCATATATATCAACTATGCATCATGTATCAATGATAAATCATTGATCCATCTTCATCAATGCATCATATCAATGATTCATCTTTATCAATTGGTTTCCACTTGGACATCTATCATTATTATCAAGGGAATCATATCAATGATCCATCTTTATCAATTGGTTTCCACTTGGACATCTATCATTCTCATCAAGGGCATCATATCAATGGTCCATCTTTATTGATTGGTTTCCACTTGGACATCTATCATTCTCATCAAGGGCATCATATCAATGATCCATCTTTATCAATTGGTTTCCACTTGGACATCTATCATTCTCATCAATGCATATTCATTGTTCATCAATCATCAATCAATCAATTACTTGACATCATTCCATGACATCAATCAAACCAAACCATTTACATCAATGACATATGATCCAACAATCTCCTAAATAATCAAATCATTGGAATCAATGACAACATGATCCAACAATCTCACCCTTTGGCATTGATGGCAATACCAACATTGATGTCAACTCCAATTACCAATTATTGATGTCAACATGTATACAAGGCATGCTCTTCATCAATAGTCAATGTGACTATCTTTCCACATCAATCTCTCTCATCAATAGACATCAATCACATCAATGTGATTATCTCTCCCCCTTTGACATCAATGGAAAAGGGTCATTCTCCTCTTGGGGCTGCTCCCCTTGGTTGAACTCTCCTTGGGGCTGCTCCCCCTATCTGAATGCCTTTGATCTTCCTCTGAATAATCTCTCCCCTTTTGAACAAGGGATATCACTCTGATGTAATGCTAAAAATACATCGAACATACTCCTCCTGGAATTATGCCTCTGTGCTCTTTTCTTGAAATATAGGGCTCTTTTTTCTATGTATGTATCTGATAAATATCTCCTCCTAGAATCATGGGAAGAAGAATGAATCCCCCTAAGGGTATGTCTACCCCTATCTTCTCTACAATATGAACAATATGCTACCATATGACGATCCTTGGACCTGTTCATGCATCAAACTTGTGTTATACCATTCATCATGAAACAAAATATATGTCAACAATGAAATAGAGAATTATGAACAATATATCCACCAAGTGCATCATGTACCAAAATGTGCCCACCATGCACAACACCCATGTACATCAACCATGTACATCAAAAATGTGCCAAAAGATATCATCCATGAAATGTATCCACCATATGCCAACATGTGCATCTACAAATATGACAACATGTGCATCTACCAATTATGCCAATCATGTGAATCCACCAATATGCCAACCATGTGCATCTACCAACATGCCAAACAATGTATCATATCACTCATGATACGTCTCCATCATGAACCAAGTTCCACAATCATGTATCAAACAAATACTAATGTTGTGAAAATCAAGTAATACCATATATGAGTGTACTACTATGCACCAATACCACAAAATGATGAGTCCCATACATGTATGCCAATTCCTCCATAAAACATGTGCCAATCATCCAACCATATTTCTCAACATGTAGCCCGATCCATATGAAAAATGCATGCACAATGATATCAACATATGCTTCCAACAATACATCATAAGATATACCAGCCATGTACACCACCATCATCACAAAATGATTAATCCCAGTAGATCAGCATCAATCCATACTCTTGGGTTAGTGCCATGCACTCAATATTTATTTGTATTATACCATTGTGTGATCTCACCATGAAAACCTCCAGCAAACAGTGTCAAAACCTGCAATAAACAATGTCAGACCCTGTCACATCAAAATCCAAGCCATGTGCACTGCCTTTTTCCCAAGGCTTTTCAACATATACGCGACCTGTTGCATAATAGAGCATGTGTGTATGTGACCTATTCAAGGTTAGCACATGTATGCACACAACTGTCACCACTGTCACCCACGTGTGCCTCAATAGATGACACTTTTGTACTTCCCTTTAGTCTTTCATTATGATCTGGTTGTTTTGTCTTCTTCACCCACTTCTGTAGATGACCCTTTTCCTCAGAACTTGAGCTCTTAGCATCCATATTTTCAAGGATGTCTCCCTTTCTTACTTCATTCCTTCTTCTAACCATGCTATGTGAAATCCTCATCATGGACTTTCTTATTGTGTTCCAACACTCATGGTATTTGTGGCCAAATCCACTACAGTTGTATCATCTCATAGTGTTACAGTGAACAACAATGTGTCCTACTTGATCACATCTCCAACACCTCATGGTGTTATACAATCTTCCATTATATCTCCTTTCATAAGATCTACATTCAAAAGATTTGTGACCATATCTATCACATGAATAAAAATGCCAATGAAAAATACTTTCATACCTTTGCTTTGGTGTCCCAAGAATGGCTTATTGATGTCTTTCTTGCTTTGTTCTTTTGCAATTTTCCTTGCCTTGTGTAGATGGTTTCTTTGCAACATTGTCTTATTTATTTGATGGACTTACCTCATGCTTTTTTGAGGTGATTGCTTCAGCATGTGCATCTTTTCTTTTATATCCAAGACCTAATTTATCACATGGCGGTCTTTGACTTTCCAATATCTCATCCAAGATTCTTGAGCTATTCAAGAATTTGTTTGACTTCTCTACCTTCTTTCTAAGGTCAACAATTTTAGCTTCTAACTTACAACATGACTCTTCCTTTCATTTATTTGATTCTTCAATAGTTCGTCTATTCTTTTGGATTCTTCGATTTGGGTCTTGAGATGGACAATAGTTTCAAAACTTTTTCTAATCTCATCTTCTACATTCATATCTTCTTTTCCATATTTTATTCTTGTGATCTCTTCTTTCTTTTCTTCTAATTGAGTCTTATTGCTCTTTTCTTGTTCCTTGATCATTTCTTTTAACTTCAATATGTGCCTTGGACTTCTCCTAAGAAACTTCTTAGTGTTATCCGAAAGATAGTTATAGTCTATCTAATAATGATCACTTCTATATCTATATAAACCCTCTTCAATTTCCTTTTGAAGTTTTAATAGATTTCCTTCTATTCTTTTCATGGGATAAATACCATCAAACTTTACACAAACTATTTCTACATCTTCTTCTTCACTTGTAGAGAAAAATTCATCGCCATCATTAAAATCAAGGGTTTTTGAGCATTCTTTACCTTCATTTGAAGTATCTGCACTTTCTTCCTTTTTGCCAACATCAACACATAATTCTTTGCCTTCATCTTCAAGATCTTCCTTTGTTCTATTATCACTTGATTCTTTATCTTCACTTGAAATGTTTTCAAAATCAAATTTAGAAATAATGCAATCAAGAGTTTTTGATTATTCTTTATGATGCAGGAGCATTTCCAACTCATCAAGCGAGCCAACGTGGAAGCAAAGGACAGCTGGGTGAGCCAACACAAATTTTGAGTTCTCTTGGATTTGATGCACGGACATTTATATGGAAATTTAATGAAGTGCACTTGTATATTGTAAATGGACCTTGAATGGATTTCTCTCTTCCTTAGTAGGTAGACGACATTTAAAGTAGTTAATGTAAAGTAGATAGAATTTAATTCTAGACTAGACAGTTGTAGAGTGCAAGAGGGAAACGGGATATAGGCACCCTCATTGTGCATTTGTATGATTATTGAGCAGGAAGAGGAAGAGCATGCAGATAGTTGTGTAAGAACACCCATGTACAGATATTTGAATTAATAGAAGAGCTTATTCAAATTCATGGTTTTGTGTCCGTTCTCTGTGTATTGATGCTAAATGATATGCTCATGAATGTTTGCTTCCTGTTATACATTTTCTTTATATGTTGTGTATGTGATTTCATGTTGAGTTTGGAATCTGAAAGGAAGAAGGAATGAGTTTTAATTGTTTCTCTATTTGAGCCAGAGAGTTCCTGCAAGGAGTGCAGTTGAAGTGTTCGCAAGGAGTGCATTGACAAAGGGCTCAGATAGAGATAGCTTTTGTTCTCATTCATCCCAAGGTGCAGCTGGGCACAGGAGCCGTGCAAGGACTGCGCAGGCCAGGAAAAGGTCTCGGGGTTGTGAACCTGAGAAAGAGTTGAAGGACTACTGCTGCAAGTGTGTGTAGAGTCGAAGTACTCAAACACTTAGACGTGTTTGAAGGTTGCCGCAAGGGGTGAGAGCAAGAGGGTTTTTCTAAGAAGAAGCAGAGTCATGGAAAAGATTCGGAGGGATAGGGCCTCCGAAATCATTGAAGACAGTGCAATGAAATTTGTGACTTGAAGTTTGAAGGAAGCGTCGCAAGTAGTGCGAGCAGGCGGATGAGTTCTGTGGAAGAACATTTAGTCACTTCACAGATTTCTCAAAGGAGGAACAGACGATCGGTATTCTCCGAGGAGAATTTGTGACATCCTGTGGAGCATCAGATCTCACCAAGGTGCAGGGGAGATACGACATCATATTCTCTAGAGGTTTAAAGCTCAGGAGGGGCATAGCCATTGATCTGAGCCACGAGGACCGTTGGATCTACATGTATATCGTGCATCGGGGTTTCATGGACCGAAACTCTAAAACATTGCAACAAGAATCACGAAATTGCGATATGCGATATCCTGATAGTCAAATATAGTGTGGGGCCATAGACATTAGAGGAGTGGATAGGTGGCACGAGTTATCAGGGTTTCGTAGGGTGAATTTACGAACACGTTGCATCAGGATTCGCGAAATCATGAACCCCGAATTGTCGACGAGGTGACAGACTGTGGAAAAAGTCAACTCATGCGTGTGTCGGTAAATTGGCATATCGGGACTCGGGAGTCGGAGAACCGAGTTGCTTGACATTGCGAGTGTCTAAACCATGATAGGAGAAGTCCCGACAGGGTGAAGGAAAGGGTCAGCATTGACTTATATCAGGTATCAGGGAGTCATGGAACCAACGCTTGACCATTGACCTCGCGATACCGCAAAGTCTGATTCCCCAATAAGTAAAGAGAGGGGATCGCGAGAAGAGCTCTGTGGGTGCAGATTTCTTGAAAGGGAAATAGAAGGACTGGTTAGTGTTCTTCAGGCCAAGGAAAGAGAAGATCCTTTGAGTGGGTGTGGCTATGTCAGGTTGGTATCGGAGCGCAGAAAGGTTCTTTTCTTTCTTTTGCATAGAGAGAGAGAATTCACCATGCCGCCAAGAAGAAGGGACGTGCAATCAACCGATCCAAAGGATAGGGAAGTGCAGAAGAGAAGAGGCAGGTAGATGATAGATCCAGTCATAGAGAGACAGATGCATGATCTCTGAGAAAGACTCAAAGACATGGAGACAACGTAAATATGCACAGTCGGTGTGGGGGATCTGAGTGGTTCCAACAACGAAGTTGAGGCTGAACGGGAAGAAGAAGTTGCAGTTGAAGATGCATCAAAGGAACATTTGATCAGAGCTATTGCCAGGATGGGTGCAAGAGTGAAGATGGACATTCCAGTTTATGAAGGGAATATGGATGCAGAGGAGCTTCTAGATTGGATTAGATCTCTAGACACATACTTCAATTATGAAGATGTCGAAGAAGATAAGAAAATCAAGCATGCTGTCACACGCTTGAAAGGACATGCAACATTGTGGTGGGATGAACTACAAGTTGACAGACGTTGCAAGGGAAAGCAGAAGATCAAAAGATGGGACAGGATGATCACAAAGATGAAGGAAAAATTCATCCCCAGGGACTATCAAATTACTCTATTCAGGAGAATGCAGAACCTAAGACAGAAGCTGATGACAGTGAAAGAATACACTGAGGAATTCTACAGACTGAACATCGGGGCAGGTCATTGGGAAAGCGATGATGAAAAAGTTGCAAGGTATATGAATGGCCTAAGATATGATATCCAGGATGAGATAAGCATGGTAACCATCCGAACAGTGGAAGATGCTTATCAGATGGCTTTGAAAGAAGAAGAGAAGTTGAGACGAAAGCAGAGTCAGACGGGCCAAGGCAGAAGTCAGCCCAGAGGCAAATCAGTTTCCCAGGACAAATACCAGAAGCCCAAGGAGGAATGGAAGAAACCTCAAGGTAAAATAGAGAGAGATGGAACCTCACAGAGAGGACCATATGTTGAATAGAGAGGACAACATAATGAGCAGAAAGGAGATTATGCTGACAACAACACTTTTCCTCGTACTAGAGGTAGAGGAAGAGAAAGAGGTGGAGTAATCACATGCTTCACATGCGGGAAAAATGGACACAAATCTTACAAGTGTCCAGAGAAAACAAAGGACATTAGATAAGCTCACATCACCGAGGCACAGAGGCAGGATGTTGAGGCTGAAGACGCAGAAGGTGGAAGATCGCTCATGATGCGAAAAGTCCTTTTGACACTCGAGAAGGAGGTGGAGAGTTCAGTCCAAAGGACTAGACTTTTCAGGACTGCTTGCAAGACCAAGGACAAGGTATACAAGGTCATCGTAGACAGTGGTAGCACAGATAATATTGTTTCTATAGAGATGGTAGAGAAGATGGAGCTAGGGATGACTGATCATCCAAGCCCCTATAGAGTTTCATGGCTACATAAAGGACACTAGGTAAATGTCACTAAACAATGCTTGGTCGAATTCAAGATAGGAGGATATAATGACAAGATCTTGTGTGATGTTATTCCCATGGATGTTTGTCATCTATTGCTGGGTAGACCATGGAAATATGACAGGAATGTGATTCATGATGGGAGAATGAACACATACACCCTAGAGAAGAATGGGAGGACACACATGTTGCATCCGATAAAGGATAAGGAGGTGAAGCTAGAAGTAAGAAACACTGTACTTCTCATGAGTGGGAAGGAACTTCTTACAGAAGTTAAGAAGAAGGAGGATCCACAATTCTTTGTGGTCAGGAAACCAAAGATTGTTCTGACTAGCACAAGAGTGGATGATTTACCAGAAAAAGTTCAGGAACTGCTGGAAGAGTTCGTTGACATCATTGTGGATGAATTACCTCATTCGTTACCATCGATCAGGAGTGTGAGTCATCATACTGATCTCATACCAAGAGCCAGTTTTCCAAACAAAGCTGCATACAGATTGACACCACAAAAGAATGAAGAGGGCAAGAGGCAAGTCCAGGATTTGTTGGACAAAGGTTTGGTCAAAGAAAGATTGAGTCTGTGTGTTGTTCCAACAACACTCAGTCCGAAGAAAGACAGAAGCTAGAGGATGTGCATTGACTCAAGGGTGATCAATAAGATAACCATTAGGTATAGATTTCCATTACCGAGGATGGATGATTTAATGGATTGCTTAAGTGGAGCAAAATATTTTTCAAAGATTGATTTGAAAAGTGGATATCACCAGATTCGCATGAGAGAAGGTGATGAATGGAAGACAACATTCAAGACCAACGAGGGTTTATATGAATGGCTCATTATGCCATTTGGATTAAAAAATGTGCCAAGTACCTTCATGAGGTTGATGAATGAAGTCCAGAGGGAATTCATCAGAAAATTTGTCATTGTGTATCTGGATGACATACTGATTTACAGTAAATCAGTGGGTGAACACTTGAAGCATTTGGCTACAGTGATGCAGAGATTGCAGCAGGAGAAGTTGTTGATAAACATGAAGAAGTCCTCATTCATGAAGACAGATCTCATTTACTTGGGATTTTTTATTTCGGAAAATGAGTTGAGGATGGATCCGGATAAGGTGGAAGTGATTAAGAATTGGCCATCACCGAAGAATATTTTTGAGGTGAGATGTTTTCACGGATTGGCTAGTTTCTACTAGAAGTTCATCAGAAATTTCAGTGGAATTAGTGTAGTGATGATGGATACAGTGAAGAAAAGGCATAAGTATTTTCACTGGACAGTAGAGGTTGAAAAGAGTTTCAACCTGTTGAATAGGAAGATTACGGAACAACCAGTGTTGGTGTTGCCGGATTTCCAGAAAACATTTCAAGTGAAATGCGATGCAAGCGAGTTTGCAATTGGGGCAGTCTTAAGTCAAGAAGATAGGCCGATAGTGTAAGTTTTAAACCTGCGAAGTAAAGCAATGCATATATATTCTTAAGAAATACAAAAATTAATCAATGGCTCATACACAGAATACAGAGAGATCTTTACCGGAAACCCTCAACCGGGAAAACCTTTCTTTTTCATTATATCAAATTTCACCATTCACTATACAATATATACAATGTTTTTAGGTATTCCGTGGATACCAAAACCCTAATCCCTTAATCCTGGATTAATTTACAAATCAGCTAAAAATAGCAAAATCTGCTAAAAATAGCAAAAACCGCCAAGACGCTAGTTTGTATGGACCGAAAGACATAGTTGTCGTATCTGACGCACCCACACACACACATGCAAAGAATATAATACATACCCAACATTATCCCACTTGTTGTTTTCTTTGCATCCAGGGGTCCAGGGGATTATATAGTCAACAATCCAGGGCAGCAATGCCCATTGTTACTCTACACCAAGAGAACTTTTCTGTGCTCATAGACTTTGTCAATGAATCTGCAGCATTCTTCA
>ML784362.1:10961-31818 GCA_009831015.1 Picea engelmannii
AGGAGTTGAGGATTAGGTGACAGCACCTTAACTCTCACTTGCCCCCAAGGACACACCGAGTGGATTGAAGATTTCTTCCACGTCTCCCAAAGGTGTGTATAAGGCGGCAACAGTGACAATGTTACCCATAAGCATTTCATAGAAATTAGAAGGTTGGCTCGTGATGAGACCCCCTTTCTCTTTGCTATGCCACTAAGAGCCACTACCCTGGCGTGGTGACCAGCTGAATGGTAGTGTCATACCACTACATGCCCATGGACCTAATAGGTTGGCTCGTGATGAGACCCCCTATCCTCCAACTAGGTCTTGATTTATTATTTTTATGGGTCCCTTTGTTTCTTGCTGAGAAGCCTTTTATTGCTTTCTCGAGGATTCCTGGGCGAAGCATCTCAAGGTTTCATTCTTTTGGTTTTTGTCTTTTGCCAGCTACTTTTACCCTATGGGCCTTTAGCCCCTTCTTCCCACAAGGCAAGGTACAACCCTTTGACAATTTGGCCAACCCAATGCCCAGACCAGTGTATGGGATGGATGAGCAAGAAAAAAAAAATGAAAAGTGCTAAGTATGGTGGGAATGGACGATGACCTTTCATGAATCCCCCCAGTGGCAACTCAAACCCTATGGGAACCAGCTTACTAGGGCAACCTGTCATTCCCCCCATGTGTGGTCAAGTGGAAAGGCATAAGGTCCAAGCACACGTTAGAAGCAAAAATAATTAAATGCACATATTCAAATGTTTTGAGAATCAGAGTGACACATACCATGATACCCGGACTCATTACCTCATGGAGCAAGACCCATTTCTGCTATAGGACCAGGCTGATGTGATGGATGTTGCTGCTACTAACAAAGTGGAGGCACTGAAGAAGAAAAGGATGGGCCCTCCAGGACCATGCTCAAGTCGATCTGCCTCTCGGTACTCCATGTCTAGGACCTGTGGGCCTCGAGACATAATCTCCTTAGTTATCCCTAGGCTATGGGATAACAAGAGGTACACTCACGGTGGGTGGAGCTTCTTGCTCCACATCCTGCTCCATTATCACTTTTCACTTTAATGTTCCACCTAAATACGCATATTTTAATTGTAACCCTAGGAGACTTGGCCAAATATTATCCCCCTCCACCAATTTTGTACTTCTATATATATAAAAGTAAATACAATGAATAGTGAGCAATCTCCTTTCTACTTGCATACCTGCTCTCTCTCTCTCTCTCTCTCTCTCTCTCTCTCTCTCTCTCTCTTGGGTTTTCTATTCTTGTATGTGAGTATTTACATTGTTATTTTGTGCTCATATCAATCTCCTTCAAGAATAATCTTTTAGTTATTGATTATATTAATTGTGTAACAAAATGGGTATCTGGATTTATTCAAGGAATAGAGGATTATTAAGAAGTTTCTAAGTAAAGGAGATATTAGTGACTCAATACTCCATGACTTGTACTCAAAATATAAGCATATCCATAGAATCTAAGGGAATGTAGCTTTATTTTTGTTCATCCATTATAGTAATTGTAGGGTATAAGCTATACTCCACAACCCTCTATTAGTGCAGAAGTATTTTTCATTTTCAAGAAAAAGAAGAGGTCCATTGGTGAACCCCTAACAAAGAAGTGTAGTTTTTAGGCAACCTTGGCTTTACAAAGGTTTAACGACAAAAAAATTCTACTAACTATTTATGGAATTTAAAAAACATTTCGGTGGTTTTACATATGCTCTTATATGAAGGTATTTTTCAGTGTTACCAACATCGGCAGCAGCAAAATATCGTCAAGGGTCCGAAAATGAAAATATCGGCAACATCGGGGAAAATATCAAAAAATGTTGTAAGAATGAAAAAAATACGAAAATATTCAATTTTTGTCAATTTTGTAAATATCTAAAGCATTAACAACATCAAATAAATGCATTTCCACATAAATATGAAAAGAGAACTGATGTATAAGATGTATAAGATGTCTAGTAAACTTGAATACATCACAGATCGACACTGAATCGTGTCCTGACTCTAAAGCCTCAAAATATCATCAAAAAATATAATAAATGTATCTCATCATCATGATTCATCTAAAATGAAATCAGATAAATAAACTAAAAATTCCCTCTGCCCCTTTTACAGCCGAAGGTGATGGCTCTAGAAATGGATTTTCCTTTAGAGGAAGAAGGCCATGGGGCTGGCATTAGACTTTGATGTCCTATAGAAGAAGCAGAAGCTAGACTCCGGTGTCCTCTATTGGTGCTACTGCCATGTACAACTCGCTCTATTGGAGTTCGTGAAGATATATTCATGTGCATCCATATGAATCCAAACCATTATACACAAATATGCAAAGTTTCTCATTTAAATAGAAAGGGTGCATATAACCAAAATAGCACCGAGTGCAATGCATCTCTGAACCAGAATACATCAACAAAGAGGCTTTAAATGGCCTCTAGAGTCCAAAAAAAATCATGCTACAACAAATAACTACATATCATCAAAATCATTGCCTATATTAGGATCCTCATCATCAGTGTCACCCTCTAAACATTAAAATAAGATAGAAAAAGCTTAACATGCCTAATAAGTGATTTTACTTGAGTGAAGGGTACATTTTTACTAGGTTCATGACAGAAGAGTTCAACAATCAATGCCATTAACATCGAGGTACATAGAGGGCTTGGTGCTCTTGACTAAATGCCAGTTCCATACCCTCATACATGATAGAATCTAGTGGAAATGTTGCAATATTGTCAATCTTGAAATCCTGAAAACCATTAAGTCTGTTGAATTTTGAACGGGACCTAAAATTTTGCTTTCTTCATATGATGTCCAATGACGTTGGAACCACTCTCAAACATCCTGAAACAATTAATGGTAATGTTAAAAATTTAAGTAAAAGGATGAAAATGAAAGATAAAGGAGAATGTCAATTTTACTTAGTAGATTACTAGCCTCTTTATGTTTGCAAAATCACAAAAAAAAAAAGTTTTCAGCTCTTGCTCGCCTCTTACTCCTTGCTCTCCAAACCCCACACTTTGTTTGCAAAATGACACTTTAAAACCCAAAAATCAGCTTTTAATTCATGACTGTCTGCGACATTTTCCATCAACTCGTGATATTATTGCGCTATTTTCGAAAATATCGTGATATTATCGCCCAAGGAAAATATCGCAATATTATCGCCAAAGGAAAATATCGCGATGATGTTGCCAACCCTCAAAACGGTGATAATATCGCGATGTTGGTAACAGAGGTATTTTTCACCGCCTTGTAATGCATCCCATAAATGGACATAGCACCTATGGAACTTAAATGGATTGATGAGCATATAAACAATTGAATTGTCAAACAAAAAGGAAGAGTAAAAGAAACTAATGTTCCTTCCACCAATGTTGCCCAATTATAGTCACCTTCAACCATAAATATTCTTGCCTTGGAATGGCAGCCATGAAAAAATCTGATTACTACATGTTTTGTTCAAAAAGGCAAGAAGGGAGAAAAACATGTTCTAGCTCACAAACCGAAACTCTATTCTCTTGAGACCAAGTTTCCTTAAAGAGTTATAATAGGAGCTAGTGTCAAAATTTCAGAGTCATGTTGAAGCATCTGGGAACATTTTAGAATCAAGAGGGCACATTCTTAATAAAAGAACAACTAGAAACACATCCTATGAAAATTTGGCACATTGGAAACTATGAGTTCAAAGGACATAGTGATATTAGCAAGCACCAAGAGGTAGACATAAGTATTAAAAGCACAGAAGAGGTCTACCCCTTTGGTTGCTTCTCTTAACTTCAGCTTTTTCCGCAAATGGACACTACATTACAAATGTCATATGAATACTAGCATCAATGCCCTCAAGCCAAAATTTATTGATTTTCTTTGTAAGTAATGCACCTTGAATTGTAGGTTTGGACTTTCCCTCGAGGCTGTTTTATCAAACACTTCAAATGCTCTATTTTCAATAAAGAATCTCTACTTAAAATCTAGAAATAAGCAATCAAAACAGTGGCATCAATCTCGAAACCCCATTCATCTTGTCAATCAACCACCAAACAAAGAGTTAAGTGAACTAACTTCATATATTAGAGACTGTTCACTGTTCAGGTATGGCAAATCGCCGAGATAATAATATTCTCTGCTGCCACAAGGATTTGAAGATGGTCCATTGCACCATAAAGGCACCTAAAAGCAACAACAGCAAAGACAAATAAACATCATATATAAAATTTAATTATACCTTTTCAAATTTTACATGTTTCATGGACAAGGGAAGGAAATTACCATGCAAACAAAAATAACACACTTAACTCCACCCAAGAAGCATGAAAAATGATGTCTAATTATATTCCCATAAAAATAATTTTACATTTTCAGTTTTTTAAACTTCCCAAAAGCATAGTTTCACATTCTGTTTCTTCTCATGTATGACTTTCATTTCTATGTTTAAACCCTAGATTACTTTCTTCAAAAAAGGAAGGAGCTAGTACACCAACAAAGTTTCTCCTCACTTATGACTCAAGAGAAAAATCTAATTACTGAAATTGCAAGCTCATATTTGCTAACCTCAAAAAAGTTTAATAGAACCAATGCTACAAGATTAAGAGACCAAAGTATGTCAAATTTTATAAAGATGAAATAGAACTTGGCTGCCTGTTTAAATCTTGGAGCATCAAGGACTTCTTTAGGCAATCCCATGCCATCTTCAGCCTGCAGCCAAAAACAAGCAACTATTTCAATGCAGTAACATGGCAATTCCCTTGTAAACAAACTTAAAAAGGAAATAGCATACATGAAAATTTTCCCTTACTAGAAACATAGAAGCCATTACATCAAAGACCTACATACACTGTACAGTACTATCACAGTTGTTGGGAACCTAGGAATGTACCTATTTTTCAGCTTCAGACAAATTTTAGAAACAAGTTCATACAACATAAAAGTAGTGCCAATGGAAAACCTTTTTAAACTTAGAAAATACAAAAATTCATTTCCTGTCATTTAGAAAAAATGGCTACATCTAGATTCTATATCATTAAGTGACATTTAAACATGACAATTAAAACTATGAATGGAAGATAATTTTGAATAAAAGCATCTATAGAAACATGCCTCAAGTCAAATGATGGGAACATCTAAGGAATATATTTCAAATAATGAGAAACAATTTTGAAATGGCATGAAACAATTAGGGATATGTTCCTGTTACCACTCAAACCCTCACTTTTTGAGATCAGTGTTATCAGAACTGGACCGGTGGTGACTGAACCGGTCGACCCCAAAAATGTGAACCAGACCAGAACCGGAAAAAAAACGGACCAAAAAACCGGTCGACCAAAAAATATATAGAGTATTCAAATTTTGAAACAAAACATATATATATTCATGTGCATCCATCTGAATTCAAACCATTATACACAAATATGCAAAGTTTCTCATGTATATAGCAAGTAAGGGTGCAGATAACCAAAACAGCACCGAGTGTAATCCATCTCTAAACAAAAATGCATAAACAAAGAGACTCTACATGGCCTCTAGAATCCAAAAAATCATGCTACAACAAATAACTGCATATCATCAAAATCATTACCTATATTAGGATCCTCATCATCAGTGTCACCCTCTAAGCATTAAAATAAGATAGAAAAAGCTTAACATGCCTAATAAGTGATTTTACTTGAGTGAAGGGTACATTTTTACTAGGGTCATGACAGAAGAGTTCAACAATCAATGCCACCAGCATTGAGGTACATAGAGGGCTTGGTGCTCTTGATTAAATGTCAGTTCCATACCCTCATTCATGATAGAATCCAATGGAAATGTTGCAATCCTGCCAATCTTGAAATCCTACAAATTGTTAAGTCTACTAAATTTTGAATGGGACCTAAAACTCTACTTTCTCAATTGAAGTCCAATGGGGTTGGAACCACTCTCAAACATCCTGAAATAATTAATGGTAATGTTAAAATTTTAAGTAGAAGGATGAAAATGAAAGATAAAGGAGAATGTCTACTAGGGTGAGTGAAACGGAGGGGGTGGGGACCTCTTTAAATAGCGTTAGTAGGGCCCTAGGCTTAGTAATTAGGAAACCCATCTTTTAATTTTATTTTATTTTTAAATTTGGATTTCAATGGTCCAAATTTTGACCTTTCTGAGTTAACCATTTGGATCGGTTTTGGTCCAAACCGGTCAAACCAGTCGTTCCACCGGTACCGTTCCAGTTCCAATAACATTGCTTGAGATAAAGTCATAAAGCTCAAGCAAGGATTTGGAGGAACTAAGAGAGAGGCCACTGTCACCTCACCAACCCTCTTCACACTTTAGGCCAGCTCTCCTCTAGCTCAAGGGGGGCTTTCCTAGAATAGGATTCCTAGAACTTGTGCAAGAAAGTCCAAGGTCAAATGAAGAGATGATTCTAGCAAAACAGTTTTATGTGTTAAGTAAATAAAGTGGATGGATGGAACGAAGACTAGTGTCTTTCCATTGGGCATATGGGGTCAAATCGAGGTTCATGGGAGGCTATCCTATTGAGGAAAAATGATAATTGAGGCTGAAACATACAAGCTACAAAGGCCCTTTCATTGCAGAAATGTAACTAGAGAGATCAAAAAAGTAGATGAACTCCAACACTTACGAAGATTATGATTATGTGGGATGAAATGTATGTGCATTTAACCAAGCTTAGAGAAATAATGCATCCATAAACAACATCCCAAGGATAACATAAAGAAAAATGGAAAGAGTATGCCAAGTTCTTACTCCATGAGCATATGTCGAGATAATTCTAGCAATAAGAGAGAGCATTAAGATCTACAAGACATCCTCATCCACAAAGCATTTCATTAATCCTCCAAAAGCATCCAATAGATATTCAACTAAGCTGCAAAGGATTTCTCCCCAAATCCAACCAAAAATGAGGGACAGAGCAAACCCTTAAATAGGTTTGAGATCAACTCCTCTTACAATAAAGAAATATTTGTTTTCCTAGATCCATTAGTCCTCCAAGGAATAACAATAAAATAGCCTTCTCAACAACTTCCTTACTAAAAGTAGCAATGAGTTGTTGAGATCCATATTCTTCTCCAAAAAGAAACAAGAAAATATCCAAGTAAAACAACACAATAATGCTCTCAAGTAACCAACTCCATGAGACAATTCAACAATAAATAAATAATGGAGTGATTAGTTATGCAACTCCTCCAAGGTAGTAGACCATGTCAAAAAGCTCCAATGTATCACTAGACCCCATATACTTTTTATTTCACTAAATAAACATGTCCTTCCATGAGCGAGGCATTCTCATTCTGTGGTGTAAACCAGAAAAAGCAGTGCGCCATACCAGTTGGGAAAATTCACACTCAAAGAAGATATGATGAATTGATTCATTATCGGACAAACAAAGAGGACATTGAGAGGGTCACCTCTCTTTGCTAAGTTTTCCACTACTAAAATCTTCTCATGAACTATGATCCAACAGAATATATTTATTTTAGGTAAACCATCTGGATGCCACACGTATTTCCATATTGACAATTTCTAAGGGAGGGCTATAGCAAACAGTTGGTTTTTGTACCGATACTTCACACTATAATCAGTTGATCCCCATCCTCTGCGATCCAAAGTAGAAACATCCCAAGGAGCACAGCCTTTAAGAGAGTCATGGAGAACAGGTACCTATGAGAGGATGTGTGTCGAAGGTTCACCAATAGACCAACCCAACCAACGCCCTGTTCTAGCAAACCAAACTAAGATATCATGTAAAGTTTTGATTTTTTGTTCATCCATCCATGCCTTCAAAGGGAGTAGCTCCAGTCTCCTTTCTAGAAGTAGGTTCCCCATTGTACTATCCTACCATATAAGAATGGATTTCCCATTTCCCGGGATCCAGGTAAGATTTTCTTGAATAGTAGGTGTTGTGGCCTTAATGAGCTTCCATATTGGAGAACCCTTCTTGTTTCCCAATGGCCAGTCTAGGCAACAAAATCGATCTCCAGTTAGATATTTTTTATGAATAACTTTCTTCCACCAATCTAAGCCTCCTAAAATCACCCTCCAAATGACTTTGGCCCCTAGAACAAGGTTCATGAATGAAGGATCTTTGATTCCATGGCCTCCATATTCCTTGATTGCTTGGACGATTTTCCAATTGACCAAATGGTATTTTTTTGTATTGGTCTTACCTCCTTGCCACGAAAACTTTTTGATTTCTTGAGCCACCTACTGCATAAATTCATTGGGCGCAAACACTATTGAGCACTAGAAGATTAGAAAGGCTAATAAAACTAATTTTATAAGAACAAACCTTCCTATTGGGTTCAATCACTGCAAACCCCACTGCTGAAATCTTGACATGATTTTCCCCAATATATTATGCCAAGCTCGAGTTGTAGGGTTTGATAGGTTGATTGGCATTCCTAAATACTTGAAGGAGGCCCACGTCTCTAAATGGAGGAACATGAATATTCTAGATATGGCTTGAAACATCCATAGATTTGTCTCTTGTTGTTATTGATTTTGTCTCTTGGAGCCTCAAGAAACATATCTAGTACTCTCTTAAAACATGAGGCCATTATAGTAGATGCTCTCCCCAGGAGAAGAATGTCAACAGCAAATTGGGAATGGTTTATGCTTTTTACTCCCCTTACTATTTTTATCCCTGGAAGATTGCCATTTCACCTTTTTTCCTCCAGCTTGTTACTCAAAGATTCATCCATAATAATATATAAAAGGAGAGATAAGGGACAAACTTCACACAATCCCCTACTTCCCTTAAAGAAATCCATTGGTCTCCCATTCACTAATGGTGCAAACCAAGGATTATAGATGTATGTTGAGATCTAATGAATAAAAAAAGAATAGAAACCAAACGTATGCATAACATCTAAAGAAAGGAATGTTGCACTCTATCAAATGCATTTTCCATATCTATCTTAACTATCATACCTTTGTCCTTCGTTCGCCCGGCTAGAGTGGATGGCTTCCTTGACCATAATGATGTTGTCCACAATCTGCCTCCTCTACATGAATACTCCTTGATTATCGAAGATAATTTTATGCAAGACCTTTTTCAGCCTATTTTATATGACCTTAGTTAAGATTTTATAAGAGGCATTACACAAAGAGATGGTTCAAAATCAAGAAAATGTAGAAGGGTTAATATCCTTTGGAATGAGAGCTAGTAAAGTTGAATTTGTGCCACCACCTACCCTAAAGGATTTTTGAATATATTGAATCATTCTTTTGAAATCAACCTTGACTACATTACATATGCTCTATAAAAGTGAATTGTAAAACAATCTGGGCCCAAGGCTTTATCTGGGGCCAATCCCCAAATTTCATTGTGAATTTCTTCCTCGCTGATTTCCTTGACCAACTCCTCGTTTTCATCCTGAGAGATGAGTGAAAGGATGTGCGATTACACTTGGGTCAGCCCCTGCGTTTTTTGTGTACAAGTCCTCAAAATGGGCTCTTGCTACCTCCTTAATTTCTGAAAAATCCCCGAGTATGGTGCCATCTTCCTGGACTATCTCTTTAACATTATTCCTTTGTAATCTGGCTTATGCTTGTTTGTGTAAATAAGAGGCATTCCTATCCCCTAAACAAAGCCATAAACTTCATGATTTTAACCTCTGCATTTCTTCTTCCTTTCTGAGCACTTTGTGATATTTCTGAAAGACCTAATTTTCCCCATTAAGAATATCGGTGATGATAGTCTCATTTTCCATTTTTGTTTGAAAACCTCCATCTGTCACCTTAAATCAAGCTTCTCTAGCTCAAGTTAGGGATAATTATTTTTAGCCCAATCTTTTAGAGCAAATTTGGCTGCTCGTAGTTTCTACTCCAAAATGAATACAGGAGAACCTGTGATCCAATTACTCCACACCTGATATAATCTTCATCGCTTCCTGGTCCTGGAGCCATAAAAGGTTAAATTTAAATGGTATACGCCCATAATCCAGTGATTCCAATATCTTTAATAATATAAGGCCACCCACGGGAGGATCTTAGAGGAAATAAGATGGTTACTCGTTAGAAGATCGCTCATAAGAAGAAAACGATCCAATCGAGCTGCAATATGCCCTGGCCCAATCCAACTGTTCGACCGTGTATATTTTCCTTTATCTGGTCTGATATCCACTAAATCCCATTCCAAGATCAAGTCCTCCATGCGTTCTCGGAATGGATCCCTTACAACACTGCCTCCCCTCATTTCCTTATGGCTCAATGTGACATTAAAATCGCCTACAACAAAACTATTATGCACGTATTCTAAATTTTTAAGAGCTTGCAAGGAATCTCGACATTCTTCCTTTTCCCAATAATTAGTAGACATATAGACATTGATGACATTTATTTTTTGACCAGTATTTCAATGGGTGAAACTTACCAGGATCCAATGCTGCATTTTATGGCAAGACTCTATTTGCAGGGTGAGATTATTCTAAACTATACATATGCCTCCAAATGCTCCTATGGAGTTGACTGCAACTGCTTCACATATTTTCCATTATGCCTTACTTGGTTCTATAACTTCTCTTTCCTCTAACTTAGTCTCCTAAATAAGGAGGATAGTTGTTTTTTCTTGGTTGACCAGACTTCTTACGGATTCTAATTTCTCTTTGCTACCATTCCCCTACAGTTCCAGGAGACAATTTTGCTCTGCTACCATTCCCCTTGAGTAGGGATTCTGGCGCTAGGATTCTTAGCATTCCTTATACCTATCTCCATTGATCTTTCAATGGTTGTTTTGGTGCCCATCTTTTTTTATTAGCTATCTCCTCTTGCGTTACCTTGGAGCTTCCTTCCTGGTTTCTTGGATTGCTTATCCTCATTGCCTTCTTCTTGCTTTTCTTCCTCGTCATTTTGTTGTTGAGATTTTCTCTTGGTTTGCATACCTGAGGAAGGTTGTGGCATGTCTGGAATATAATCAACCTCCTCTTGAAAGTCAGAGGCAGTATCCTCATCAGCATTAGGAGGCAGCACGATTTCTTCCAAGATCAATGTTTGAAAAGAGGGCATTATAAGGGTGTTGATTGGAGCTATAACGATTTCTACATAGGACAAGGGTTATGGTTGTGCCAGGATATTATACCTGTTTGACGAAGTACATGTTCCATATTCCTTGGTGCACCGAGGGGATTTATTAACTATTTCTTTCGATCACTATGAATTAGGGGCAGCTAGAATGTGAGGATCCCTTTCTCGACTTGGATCTGGTATTTTTGATGGACCTATTGGTTCTAATACCGACTTGGGAGCTCCAGAAGGCACAGTTTGCTTGGTAGATTTTTTTTTCTCAGTTGTCTGCCATTAATCCTCATTTTCTTGCACCAGTTGGGAGACCAACAAATTTGTTTTGCAAATTTTGCAAAATGTCAGTATTCATGGCAAACTTCACACTTGAAAGGGAGTTGTTCATAATCTAAGGGTTGAATATGGCTCCAGTTGTCTACGGTGAGACGATTTGCTTCCAACATCTATTTCTCAAAATCAACTTCTACACATATCCTTGCACAGGAAAACATATTGTCTTTGGGTTCAGATTTGCCTATATATTTTCCCAAAAAATGCCCTATCCGCCTCATAGTCTCTTCATTCTAGCAATGCTAAGGGAGATTAGGTAAGTGAACTATGATGTCTCGTTCCCAAGAGTAGGCCAGCAGGGAGTGACTTAGTAGTCTATGTGTTCCTGTAGACTATAGTCAGGCTCAAACAGGGAACAAGATGGAGAAATAAGGGTGATTTGGTGGCTAAACGATGAATTAAGCCAAAAAGCTTAGGAAAAGTCACTTAAGCCTAAGTCAACGAAGAATTAGAATGAAAAGGTGCTAAAGGGGGACTTAATTAATTAATTATTCACCTTAGGAGGAAAAGCGCCTAGCTTAAGTGAGGTCAATGGTGAATTAGATCGGGAAGGGTATAAAGGGAGGAATTTGACCTAATTCCTCATTATGCAATGTTATGATTTGATGTTGAGAGTTCCCAGAGGAGGAAGAGATTCGACTTCTAATGTTTTGTGGATTTCTGGAGGAAACCACCACCATTGATCGATTTCGGTGTTGAGAGACACACCCTAGCCCATCGGAGATACCATCCAGGTATTTCACCGTGATATTCGGGAGCATCCAGTTACAGTGTGCGCAGCTGAGCCAGTGAGGGCGCAAATCAGATTGAGGGTTTGTGGAGTTGAACGAGGGCAGAGCTCAGATTGCAGTTTCCTTCCGACCCAGTTGAGATCCAGCCAGGGCGCTTAGATTGAGCTACTTTCCATCAGATTCTAATGGTGGAATCCTTCAGAGCGCATCATCCATCCATTTAGGGCGCAGCTCTTTCGGGCGGACATTTGGGGTTGCAGGCAGAGCATTAGAGCAGATCCGGGGAAACCCTTATGACCCAGTTCCGCATTTGACGAGGCGATCGTTTCGAGTCCTATAGCAGTTGATTCCGTTGGTGGAATCATTTGGGGCGCATCCAGGGTCCTAGGAGGCATGCAAACCCCCAGGGGTCGAGATCCAGTGCGTCAGAGATCAGATCTGTCTTCCGACACTCATCAGTATCATTTTAGAGGCCAGGGCGCTTCTATTGGGACAGATTCCAGCTCATTCTGACAGGTATAACCTTCCGGACGAGTTTTCCAGCTTGTAGTGGTTACCGCATTTCTCTGGGATCGCCTATTTTTGCCGATCTATCCATGCATGCATCAGATCTGCCTTCATCTTCTGATCACGGGTATTTTTATGTTATTTGCTTGTATTCCAGTGACGATGCATGCAATCTAACTGACAACTATATTCTATATTTCCAGTATATCATTGTATTTCCATGCTTGAGTCTCATAATACATATTACTGGGCGGTTGATGTTCTTTATTTCCTCATGCATCATCTATATACTGTTTAAACCATAATATACAACATGCACATGCAATAACCATAAACATCTCAAGCACACAACTGAAACGGACCCAGAAACCCCCAGAGTATCAAATCTGCAGATAAAACGCATTCAGAAACCCCCAATGTATCAGATCTACGAAACAAAACCCTAGATCCGTAGTAAATATCCTGATCAGCGGGATCAGGGATATTTCATGAACCTAGAGAGGGACATCTGAAGGAACATCGTGCTCTGGGTTGAAGTCCAGAGTCCACCTATTGAGACACATTCCTCTAGTGCCAAAAAAATATGGACCACTCCTGAAGATCAAATCTTTGTCTTCTTTGTTTTCAAAGAAAAAGGCATAAAACCCTTGTCCACAAAAGAAATAGGTCAGATCCCCTTTGATTAAAACCTTCCAATTTCTTTGAACCCAATTTGCCATAGCCCTTGGAGAGGGCTAGATCCCAGTGAATTGGCCTATCAGACCTCGGTTGGCAAAAGCCAAGGCCATATGTCACAAAGATGAAGTGGGGAGAGGAACATCAGGAATATTTTTGAGCTTCTTAACCAAACAAGAGGGCTGGGGCTTAACAGATTTCCCTAGATTGGCCACCATACTGCAAAATGCAGCCAATTCAAGATCTGGAGGGGGTGGCGAGCCCCCTCCAGAAGCGGGATCTATGCTAGCGATCAGGAACAGGGATTGAACACGTGCTCAAGAGAAGCGAGAAACCTAGTTCAGAGGCCAAAAAAAATAGAGGGTGTAAATATATAACATACTTTCTTGTGTATACAGACTTCACTGTTGACAAACATTACTTTGTTTAATTTATATAGACACAAAAATGCGAGAGTGAAGTGGTAAACCAAATAAGATCTTTTTTCACTAGTTAAACTACCACTTTTACTTAAAATAACACCAAGGAAGGAAGTAAACTAGAATAGATCCACCTTCACCCAGATCTACTAAGCCCCTAGAGGGAGGTTTGTTTACAACTAGGTTGGTTATTTATATGTAAAACACCATTGTCACAGAGGACACTCGAGCCAGCCAGTGTTCACATATGGATTATTTTTCTGATAAGTCCCAAAATTGTATTGGTTCCGGACACTATTTCACAGCATTGGTGATTCAGAAAATGACCAATGTCGTGATCAATAAATGACGGACATAAGTTCTCGATCACTCATTGGTAAAATGAATGTCAATTGCCAAACAAAACATTAAAAAAACAGACAAGAATACTATATTTGCTGAAAAATACAATCACCCGAGTTACAATAAAACAAAGGCCACTTTAGGACCATTGCTAAAAGAAAATCTGACAATGGTCGGAAAGTGATTGACTATGTGAAGTGGCAAGCATCCTCCCTAGGCATTTAGATACTCGAGGAATTCAGTGAAATCAAATAGAAATAGGTTGCTGCCCTAACAGTAAGAAGCGAATAGAAATAAGATAAGAGCTATTTGGTTTCCTGTTATCACTACAAGTCATTTATTATGTATTGGAGATGAAATGAGTAAATGTGAAGACTAACCAAGTCAACAAGAGCTGCAGCCCTCTGGTATCGATCTCCACAGGCTAAGGCGTCGGCTCTCCCGCGGATCACTTTACGGCTGTCACTTCCGCTGTTACTACCTCCCATCTGCATTATCAGCGGATCCTCCATTGTTCTTCTTCTTCCTCTTTGTGCTGGACTGAATGATGTAAATTCAAGATTTCAGCTACTTACATTCACAGCTTTAGCAGGCTTTTTCGGGCTAATTGATGAGGCTTCGAACCCCATGCAATGTGAATTGAAAGTACTTCTAGTTATTTCCGTTATGTTTCAGTACGGGTTCAGCCAGCCAATTGTCATATAGCGCTTGGAGACATGTTCAGGCGAGTGGAGTATAGACAGCATAGCATAAAGAGCCGTCTGAAGTGGGTTAAAGCTCTGGAAATCAAAATGAACAACTAGAAACCGACAGCTGTAATTGTGCTGCACGTTGACTAAGTCTTTCGGGTTTGCGTCGTATTACTTCACCATTGCTCATCGATCCAAGGCGGTTCTCAAATATCAAGGGCTCGAAGGTAAATATTTCAGATCACCGGGGCATATTGAATGGGTTCGAAACTCTACTCAGGATAGCTATCGGCGATTTAATCCTTTTTTTAAAGCACACGTCAAGACAATATTCATAGATGGTCCTGACATCATGATGTTGTCTCCCATGTAGATTTTATGCTCGTGTTGACATCAAGATCCCTTTGATCCTATCAAATCTCTTATAAAAAATATCTATCGCTTTAATCCTATCAAATCTACTTCCAAGAATATTTATCCTAATCCAAGATCCTTAACTGTTGTGACAATTACTTTGCCTCTCTTTTTTTTTTTAGACATATAAACTTCTTATTGTTTGCATCTATTTATTATATTGACAAAACTATAATAAAAAATATGCCAACCAATCGTGTTGAGTGGTGGAAGTTGAAAGTGTTCGTTGTTATATTCTAATTGTGTTTGCGTCACCCATAGAAAGAAAGAAAGAAAGAAAGAAAGTATTTTTAACGTTCACGAGGCTAAAAATAGCCTATGGGACAGATTGTTTTTCCATCTGACTTTTGTATTCGACCCTTTTCCTGTGAAGTTTTACAATAATCGCTCCCAGCTTTTCAACACACTCTTTGCTGAATAGATTATCCCAAGAATTAGCTGCCAGAATACCTGCATAATTTTCCCTGTTGTCTTTGAGGGCTTCACATTCTAAAATGAAATGTTTTTCTGTTTCCACTTTTCCGGACGAGCACAGAATACATACTCTTTCTTCCCACCTTTCTTTTGGCCTTTTCCAGCGCCTTGTTTCACAACGGAGTTGATGAGAATTAGTCCTTAATTGAGCAATAAGAATTTTAGATCTCCAAGAAATATTGGCCCCTCTTTACGCCTTTTGCTGATGGTTATGAGTGGGGTTAAACTCTTCAATGTAGTACTTCTTCTTTCTCCCTAGCTCTTTCTCCCAAGTATGTTTGTGGAACTTATCGATAACAAAAGTTTTTATCTATTTACTCTTTGTAGGACACATGCTCAAGCAAATGCCCCATTTACTAAGCCATTTGTTATTTTGTTGCATCCAAGTCTTCTTTCTTTTGCACAATCTGTCACTAAACATATGGCATGACTTTTGAAGAAATGGGATTGCGTGTGGTTTTGAACGATTTTGGCCATAACCATTTCACGAGCAAAGAGATTTAGGGTTTTTTCATTGCAATATATATTAACTCTATTTTGTATAATTTATGTAAAATCTAACTCTTTGCAATGCAATATGAATGATTTAAGGTTGAAAATCAATTCTTTGTGATGCAATAGGTATATATTTCATTGTAATATCATTCTCTTTTATTTTAGGGTTTTTAGTTGGCTTTATGTTTCGAGTTTTTCTACTTTTTAGGGTGGTGGATCTTTTTCTCCATCTAGTCTTTATACTTTCAACTTTTCTTTTCATTTTGAAGTGATTATGATTTCAACTATAAAAGTTAACAACTACAACTGCTAAGAACACTAAGAATTTTCCTTCTTATTCGAAATGATTGCTTTGAAAAGATTAAATCGAGATAAAAATATGAAGTCCCCTCTAAGACGTTGAAGACTGAAACCTGCAATTTTTTAAAAGACCCAAGTTGGAAAATTCACAATGGCATGGTTGACCCCAAAGTAGTTTGAGGGTGGCTACAAAAGTAGTGGTTCTCATAAATCAAAGGCAATTTGAAATATTACTTATGTGGGCAAGGTTAATATGCCTTCCACTTTGATCTAAAGGATCAAGATAGAATTTTCATCCTCAGAAATGGACCATGGTTCATGGGGTCATGTGATTTGTATCTAAATAGGTGGTCCTTAGATTTCAACCCCAAAGAAGACACCCCTTTAGAAATGTTGGTTTGGGTAAGGCATGTGTTCCTTCTCTGTAATTTGTGGGATGATGCAATCTTTGAGGCAATAGATAATTTGTTGGGAATGTTTTCAGATAGCATCAAGCCAAAAACCATCACATACACACATTGCATGCATATATGTGTTTAAGTAGATTTGGAGAAGGAGTTCGCATATGCGACATAACTCCATATAAAAAATTGGATACACCTACGAAAGCTCAATTATGAGTAGATTCTCATTAAGTGTAATTGGTGTCATACATACAAACACTTTTCCAAAGATTGCTTGAAAAATCGAGAAAACTTAACATGAAGAAAACAAAAGAGGAAAAATGAAACCCCTTGCCAATGGAAAAAGAAGGGCGCATGCCCAAAATACAACACAAAGTAAAAAGGCTCAAGAACCAACTCCAATGCTCACTAAGAACAAGTCCAACACTCTAGATCAATCAATGCATAAATGCACCATAGTGGAGAAACCTGACAAACCTATGAACAAACTAGATAAGATAAGAAAGGGGAGAAATGATCCCTCGTGAAGAAGAAATGAAAGATATATTTCCATATAAGATAAAGGAGGAAGAGAAAGGGGTTAACTGACATAATCACTTAGCCTTCCATGAACCTGCAACAATGGTTCGCCGATAAAGTTAACCATTTAACAATATTATCGAGGGACCCTCTAAGGATGGAACTAGTACTTGTATTAATGGAGATGGTCCATAAAGAACCAATTTTCTTTGGAATCACAAGGAGAACAAGGAACATATCATCCCAACTCAAACTCTCATTCTAAGGGGAGAAAATTGAGAAGGGGGGCTTAGGAGGAAGAAGTTGACAAGAGCAATGTGTTTAGGATGCAACCTACTCTAGTGAACTTATAAGGAGAAATCTCCAAAATATGTAAGAATGAAATCTTTGACCTAGCATTATAAAAGTTTGGGGAGAATGCATAAATAAAATAGTTTTAGATGATGAATCAAAATTGAGAAGTCAATTATAGTTCTTTAAGAAACAAAATTAGATGAAGAAGACTTCACTGACATGAAAAACTTTTGGGGAGGGGGGAATAAAACTTAGGAATATATGTGAATCCTAGGAGATTCTTATGGGGTGGCCACAATGTGAAACATAGTGACCCCATCCTAGTAAATGTTCTAGTTGCAATCCATTGGTTAATAATGGAGTTCATGAGCCGAGGGGGCTAACTGGAATGTTTGAGTGCTATAAGCCTCGTGCATGAGGTCTCAAGGTCGATTCTTCGAGCTTGTTGTTTCTGTAATCAATGTCAATGGGTTTGCATTGGGTACCATCCATGAATTTGGGGAAGTGCCTGGGAGTTTCCCCACAAGGTTTTCCTTGGGAAATAATAATAATGGAGTTTATGGTAAAGAATTTGAGGTGAAATTTTCAAATCACTAATAAATACACCCAAAACAATTAGTTGGGAAAGAAGGTCAGTTAGGAAACCCTTAAATCTTCTTGTGGCCATATGCACATAGAAAATAGAATATTAATAGAAGACATTACTTTTCTCCTTGATTCTAAACGAGAAAAAATGAGGTGTCCACTTTAGATACCCTTGGAGGGAGAGTGTTAAAAACGATCTTTGAATGGAAGCTCGTCTATTTAAAATATAGTAAAGGTAAGTTCACCTAGGAAAATATAAGACTTAGAGTGGGTTTCATTATTGAAAGGATTGATAAATTCCTTGTACAAGACTCTTTTCTTGAACAAGGAATCTCTATCTTGAGAATATGATCCAAGTGGATACAAGTGACCACCCACGTCTGCCACCACCTAAAAAACAAGCCTACACCTTGCTAGTTCTACAATAGTTTTGTAGGTTATGAACTTTTGTCACATTCTTTGTGCACTTTCCATGCATTTTTTGCAATTGACATATGTTGCAAATTTATGATTATTAGACTATACAAACACATAGATGTCAAAATAAGCTTTGTAATGGTCCAAGAAACACCCCAAACAGAGGTCATATGTTGAAGTTGTGGCCCTGGGAAGCTGACATATCCACTAGGGTTCTCAAGGCCTCAATTTCTTTTGCCACCTCATCTTCTAGTGTTAGTGTTTTAGATATTAGGGTTTTTTGCTCGTAGGGTTTTAGATTTTATGTTTAAATGCAGTTTTGGCCTCTTGTAATAGGAGTTTTGGGGGATGAGCATAGTCAACACATCTCTTTTTAGAGATAAGCTACCACCATTCTAGCCAATTTGTATTAGTTTGCATATTGCAATGTTTTTGTTATTTCAGTCATTAATAGAGTTTGGATTTCATTGTATTACTATGCTCGTTGTAATATATCTATGTTATTTCAAATGTTATTCCTATCTTCATTTCATTCTCAATATAATTTGGATCAGTGGTATCGAAGCAATATACTCTTTGTTGTTTTTTCATGCATGTCCCTGATGAGGTCAAGGTATAGGGAATTGGGCCTCAAACTAACCAAACCTAGTGAAGACTTCCTACGTTGACCCAAGCATCCTCCCATGGAAGATGTAGAGAAATATGACGAAGTAGGAGATCCTATCAATATGTTGCTTGAGGAAGGAATGAGATGATGTATACTTTTTCTCAGATCTTTTGATGACTCCCAATGGTGATGGAGGCACCTTCAACATACGGTCACTTTAGAGGTATGATGACCTTCAAGGTACAAGTTAACTTTGGTATTCCTTTATTTGAAAGCAATATAGACACTTATACTTTGGAGAAATGGTTAAGTCTACTAGAGGGGTATTACTTGGTTCAATTTTTTTCCAACAATGAGAATATTTCCTTCACACTCCTTAAGTCCCTTCCCCATGTCAAATATTGGTGGTACACTTACTATGTGCAAAATGTCAAAGATGACCTTCATGCTCCTTAAGTCCCTTCCGCATGTCAAATATTGGTGGTGCACTTACTATGTGTAACATGTTGAAGATGAATCTAAAGCATTTGGGATAGAACCCATTAGGTGGCTTTCGTTGATGCTCTCAAGGAGGAATTTTACCTTGTTGCGAAATACAATGACCAATGCACAAGATGGACATCTTTACACCAAGGGAAACATTAGGTGATATTGTAGTCCACCAATACCTTATATACCTTGAATTCAAAGCTCGACATTAAGTATTCTAAGTGACACTTGGTTCTAAAATACTATAGTGACCTACATAAGTGCATATAAATAATAATAATTTTTTTGGACATATCTTCACTAGGAGCTACTTATAGTTTTTTGTCAAGATGAAGCAAAAATTTTGACATAAGAGTAAGAGAGAGATTGGATCTACAAATCATCCACAACAAAAGAATGGTAAAGGTGTCTCAAATTGGTAGAACAAAGGATAGAGTAAGGATAACCAACCTTAAGACAACCAATCCAAGATACATGCAAAGAAGAGTAATGGGAAGTTGAAGAAGGGCATCAGAAAGTCGTGTGAGATCCATAAAATCCATTGGCACACCACTAATTGATATCATTCCAAATATTCATTGTTGGCTGAGATGAAAGCCTCGAAATTTGATTCTAGCTCGAACTCTAATTATGATCCAAACAAGGGGAAATGGATCATCGATGTACAACCCAATGTTACTATCACTGCCACAAAGGTCTAGCTAGAGGAACTAGATGAGCCTAAGGATGGTGAGCACCTCTTCCACTCATAGATGTGGGTGAAGGGGACTTTGCTACATTTCCTTATTAATAGTGAGATAGAATAACTTGATTTGCTAAGAAGTTGAAGAGATTGACAATATCACACCATTGGTTGGATAACCCAAGGATGAAATATCCATGTCAATCGACAATGTCACATACATTATAAAATCAAGCCCTTCATAAATGAGGTACTGTGTGATGTTGCCATGTTTGAAGTTTGTGATGTTTTTTTAGGATGGCCATATATGTGGAAGCATCATGTTGTTTGAGACGAACAAAGTTCGCTCACACAAGAATTATCCAAAATATCTGGAATATAGTAACCAAATCCATATGGACAAATATATATGTAATAAGAATGAATAATAAGATATAAGATATATTGAGATGATTACAATTGAGAATGAGG
>ML784362.1:33528-48309 GCA_009831015.1 Picea engelmannii
TACGAATATGTGAGGCGGCTGTAAATTGTGGCAGTTGTGGGTCGGTTGTACGGCTGGGACTAGTACGGATTTCGTACGGATTCACTGTACAATTTTTTTTTTCGCTGTGCAATTTTTTATTGAAATGTAAAAACCAGTTTTAATTTGACTTGTACTGAGTGCAATTAATGCTTGATCAAATCTGCACGGTAGCCAGATTTTAGTATGAGCTGGTATGATTTGTAATTTTTTTGAATTTGGTGTAACTGTAATTTTAATTTAATGGTATGACATTTTTTTATTTTGTTTGTTGTTGACTGTACGGATCGATAGCGGTACAGATTATTTTTTTAGTTCCTATTGTACAACGGGCTGCTGTTAATTTTCATGTGTTGGCTGCTGTACGGACATACCAACAATTTATTTTTTATTTTCTTTTCTAAAAGATACCTATACGGTGGACAGAACGGTGGCAGCGTTTGAATAATTGGTGTTTTATTCTTCTTCTTGATTTCTGGTTCTTCTAATTTTCTGGCAGCGGAATAATTATTAACTTTCAGTGGCCAAGGGACAGGTTTTGGTCAAAGACCTCTGTATCAGAGAAACTCCAAAAAAATTGATTGTAGCCAATGGCCTGATTAAATCAGAGAAACTCTGAAATGATGGGTTTGGCTAAAAGCCGGATCAGACAAGGTCTGATAAAGAGAGTGGCCAAAGGCCGGGATCAGAAAACGAAGCTCTGATACCAAATGAGACGAACAAAGTTCGCTCACACAAGAATTATCCAAAATATCTGGAATATAGTAACCAAATCCATATGGACAAATATATATGTAATAAGAATGAATAATAAGATATAAGATATATTGAGATGATTACAATTGAGAATGAGGGCCTGCTTATATACCCACGCAGGGGTGCCCTTTACCAATAGTCATGTCCTTTGAGACATGACCTTTCATTATTAATAATTATTATTTATTAACTATTATTATGTTATGAATATCTATTTATGTATATTTTATGTTCATAACATCGTTTACAAGTTTAAGCCCCATAATGTCATTATTACTTTGGGAGATCAATTATACATGGCACAAGAGGTAGCCCCGACTACCACAGTCTCTTTAATCACAACTAAGCAGTGTAGGAAGGCAATTTCCTTGGTTGGGAGATTTTTACCCTTCATGGTTTAGTCGGAAGGTGAATGAAATATCACCACAAATTTCGAGACCTCTGCAAGGGGTCTCTCTAAACAATAGAAGTAGGTGGAAAATATGGTGGAAGAATACAAAGATATATTTGCCTCACCTACAGGGGTGCCTTTGCACTATCAAGAAAAACATGCAATTGATTTAACACTTGGTTCTCCTCTTTCTAACAACTCAATATACATACACTCTCATCTAGAGAACAAGGAGGTCACATGTCAGGTTCAAGAGATTACAAAAAATGCCACATTTAAGTAAGCTCATCATCTTATGAGAGACTAATTGTGATGGTTTAGAAGAAGGATGAGACATGACAACTCTATATTGATTAAAAATTCCCTAAATAAAATCAAAATAAAGAATCAATATCCAATCCCTCGAATTGATGATATTCTTGATCAAATAAAGCGTGCCATGTTTTTTAGTAATATTGATCTAAAGTTGGGCTATCACTAGGTTATAATCAAGCAAAATTATGTGTGGAAGACAACCTTTAAGTATAAAGAAGGTCTCTTTGAGTGGTTGGTCTTGCCTTTTAGCTTAACTAATGACCTAGCAATGTTTACGAGGATGGTGGACACTATCTTACAACCATTCACAAATTCCTTTGTGGTCATATATTTGGATGATATCCTCAACTTCAATAGAACTTGAGAGAATAATCTAAAGCACATTCAACAAGTGTTGAGCACCCTATGGAAACACAAGTTATATACCAATATGGAGAAATTCCCATTTGACGTGCAAATAATTTTGTATATGGAATACATCATGGATGAGTGTGATATGCATGTCGATCCAACCAAGATCCAAGACACTAACATAACTTCACAAATTCTTTGGCATCATCAACTTTGATTGTGGGTTCGTTTTAGGGTTCTCTAATATCATTTATCCCTTGAACCAAGTGATGAAGGTTGGAGCCAAAGTGAAGTTTGTTTGGGACACAACATAAAGCATTCAAGGATCTAAAATTTTGTTTATGATTGGCACTAGTACTCATTTTGTTAGACATGCAATAACCTTTCAAGATTGAGACATATGCTTCGTATTATCTTGGTACAATCCTCACTCATCATGGAGATCTAGTATTTTATCACATCAAGACACTCTGTGACATGGTCCATAGGTACCCCACCTACGACATGGAGATGTACCCCATTATGCATGCATGCCAAAAGTGGAAGCATTATATTATGGGAAGGGAAACAATAATCCACACCGACCATAAGCCCCTGCAATTCATGCAAGCACAGGGAAAGTTACATAATGATTGTCATTAGAAGTGGTCCACGTAACTCTAATAATTCCACTTGAACATCAAGTGCAAGAAGGACAACACCTCAATCGACCTCTAGTTGTGGCACTAACCACAGTGCTTCATTATTGTGGACATGAGACTTTTAATTGGCCCCAATTTAATGATAATGATCTTGACTTTGTTGTTACATATACAACTTTATGCGCAGGTAAAAAACTTTCAAACTTTTACCTCTAGGATAAAATTATATGCCATCTAAGCCATATTGTGTTCCTTCAAGTGAGCATGAGAAGTTAATTTGGGAGGCACATTATAGTCGGGTGGTAGAGAACTTCGGTGTGGAGAAAGCAATGTCAATATTGTAGAAGTACTTCTACTAGTCAAATATCTAACAAGACGTCGGCAAGGTATATCATATCATATCATACATCACTTGCACCATCACTAAACCTACCATCAAGAAGCATGGGTTATAGATGTACACTCCTATACCTACTCCAAACAAGCCTTGATAATTAATCTCCATGGATTAGATGTCATGCCTACCCTCAAAAAATCATGATAATAATTGTGTATTTGTGGTTGTTGATTGGTTCTCTAAGATGGCCATTTTGGCACCTTGCAAGAAGAGTATCACAATGGAATTTACTGCTAAGCTCTTCTTTGAGAATGTTTGGGTTCATTTTTTGTTACCATTAGCCATTATTTTAGATAGGGACAACAAGTTCCTCAATTTTGTATGGTCTAGACTATGGTCAGTGATGGACATCAAGTTCACCGAATTGATTTCCTTCCATCCCCATATCGATGTACAAACAAATATAGTTAACATGGTGGTTATGCATATCATCAAAATGTACAACTCCACGCATCCACATACATGGGATGAAAACTTTCCTTGTGTTCAAAATATCTACAATAGATCCCTTCATGGTCTTATTGGCTACATCCCTTTCAAGGTGTGCCTAGGGTTCCAACCATTGGTCCTAATTAATGTAGCTCTTCCCATTGGATTTACATAGGAAGAGTCTCCCATGCTTAGACCAAGGATGCCAAAGAAACCAAATTTGTTGAATGAATCCAACACATACAACAAAAATTTCATGATATTTTACAAAAAGCTAATGCCAAGTACAAGTAGCAACATGATCAACATTGAGTTCCACTAAGTTTTAGGTTGGTGATAAGGTATGGTTGCATTGGTAGAAAGAGCAATTCGCAAGCCCCCACTAAAAGCTCATACCACTCTGATATGGGCCTTACACCATCGCCAAGGTTGTGGGAGAGAATGATTTTGAATGGATTATTCCACCTTTCCTTGGCTTACAAACTGTATTTAATGTCGAGTTGCTTCGACCATTTTTTCCACCTCTATTGGACACTTTGGAGGTGGTAGAGCACTTATCCCCTACATAACACAACCTTGACTACATTGAATAGGATACATATAACCCAATCATGGACATGAAGATGAAGGTCATCCACCAATAAAACATGCAACTCTATCGGGTTTCAAAGCATGGCAACTTTATCACCATGGCAAGTGGTTCACCATGAGTCAAATTCAGTTGACGTTTCCCCATACGATGGAAGAGCTCATCACAATGGAAACCATTGCGTCCTAAAGGTGGATGAATGATCTAAGTGGATACAGGTGGCCACCCACATCTGCCACCAATTGAAAAACAATCCTACACCTTGCCATCTATGACAATTTTGCAGATCTTGAACTTTTGACACATTTTGTGGGCACTTCCCATGCATTTTGGCAATTTCACGACTTGGAATCTAAGTGTGAGGTCATACAAACACATAGAACTCATAATAATATTTGTAATGGTTCAAGAAGGTTGTGGCCTTGGGAAGTTGATGTATCAACTAGGTTGCTCCAACCTTACGTTCCTTTACCACCTCATCTCCCAGGGTTAGGTTTTTGGATTTTTTTTAAAAGGTAGTTTCAACCTCTTATAATGGGATTTTTATCAAATGAGAATAGCTAATACATCTCTTTTAAGAGATAATCTATCAACATTCTAGCCAGTTTGTCTTGCATTGCATATTGCAGTGTTTTCATTATTTAATTCATTAATAGAGTATGGGTTTCATTGTATTATTGTGCTCTTTGCAATATATTTGTGTTAATTCATTTGTTATTGTTGTCTTCATTTCCTTCTCAACATAATTCATACCAAAATAATCATGGACTCTATCTTGTCCATAAGATAGTGCATTTATATATCTCAAGGGATAAGGACTTAGGTCCAATTTCATTCAGATATAATCATGCTTGGTCCAATCATAAGGTCTTTGAATCTTTGATAAAAAGAGCTTGGTCCCATTGGATATGTGTTGGCTAATCTTAACTTGTGGCCCCAATGTCCCTTGAATGGCATTCACTACGCACCCTTTATGGTTGATTGTGAACCATGTTAGTGTCATTGGGCACCCCCTAAGGGTACCACACCTTAAGTTATGGTCTACATCGTAAGTGACCATGGAACCTATTTATAAATAGACTCACGCCTCATTTATACATGTCTCACTTTGGTGAATATATCACTATTAATGTTTAGATATTATATGTGTTATGGGCTATCTTTCATGATGACATATTGATTATTAATGAATTAGGTTTAGTATGTTGATCACATGAAATTAATCATACCCTGTCATTTCTAATATGGTCTTAGACATCCAATTATTATGCTTCAAATGAAGATAAAAGAGCACTTATTGTCCACCTTGAACAAAAATTTAGGTCATTTGAGTTGGTGGTATGTGTTTTTTTTTACATCGTAAACTGAAAGTTAAAAGGTGACTTTATATAAGGGAGATTAATGTTTTCCATCCTAAATGAGTAGGATTCGTTTTTGCAATATTCCAATAGCAAACTTCATAATGAAGTTCTTTCTTTGTAGGATATTAATAAAATTCTTGGGATATTATTGTTCAACTTGGTAATGAAGTTACTTCTTTGCATAATGATACTTTTAACATCCGTGAACATAAATTTTCAACCCATGAAACTAAAATTCAATTTTAGGATGAGGTCAATTCATTACAAGACTTTATTACCTAGATTTATGAGGAGGTTGTCCCACTTCATGATGATAATGTTTCTCTCTCTGATAAGTATCATGACTTTGAAGCATGATTATGACCTTTCCTTCCTTTATTGAACAAGAAGGACAAATCTAGCCAGGCTTTGCAAAACCTCAATCAAAACCTTGTACATTAAGTAATTGTATTAGGAAGTGCTAAAGGTAACTTAGAAGATTGCATGAGCAGATTGCAAATTTCTATTTGTGAGAAGTATGATGCACTTGTTGAGATATGGATGCTTAATGTTAATGATATTGAAGAAACATATGTTCGTGATCTTAAAAATCTCTTGGATGGATTAAAGTTGGAGTAAGAACTACTTGAAGATTTGGGTGACTATGTTCACCACTTCACTCAAAGTATTCTATCATTTATTGAGGAATCTAATCCTTCTTATACATCTATTTTCACACTAACAAACATGGACCATCATATTCTAACTTTATGTAGCATACTAGGGGAATTGATTTCAAATCACTTTGCTAGATGGAATTAGTAAACACAAGCATAATTTTGTTACTCCCCTTTAGCCTAAGATGAGACCAGGGAGAGAAACTACTTGATATTTTTAGACTTCACAACTAGATGCAAGTGACCTTGATCCCTATGTAGCTATTGTTTCATAGGAACAAGATTTTGCATCAACTTCTTCATTTGCAATTGTTTTGCAGGAACCAAATCATGCACAATCTATTGACTTGTTCATTATGATATGGTAGAGCTTGAATCCATCACTTCTGAAAATTCTCCTGCTATTAATTTCTAGGATCTGTATTGTTCACCTTTTGGGAAATGAGAACCAAATCCTTCCCCTCGTGACTCATTGGCACCAAATTCTTCACCATCCACATATCAATTGTATAAACATCCTAATCATTGTGAATAGTTTCCTTGTTCTCCATCTAGGGATAAAAATCACTTTCGTATAATAGTAATTCTTCTTACAAATCTTTAGTTAAGAAGTGTAAATGAAAAAATTGTGGATCAATACCATTTGTAATTAGGATTCATTGTAGTTGTATTGAATTTAGGTCATGGCATCATTAGAGCTCATGTTTGAGAACTTCACATTGACTAATGTCATCAATTGTCTAGTTGTATAGTCCTCGTTGCTCTCTTTGATTTATTGACCTTAGTAGTTGTGTCTCCAATTAATGGTTTTGATGGTAATTTTTATTGCTTATTTATGCAGGTGTATAATTAGATTATACTTTTATGATGGATCTCCCATCTTGTTGAATGTGGGGTTTGGAGCATTTGTTGAACCTTTTGACCCTCTTGCTCAAAAAACACATCGTAAAGGTTCCTTTTTCATTTTATAGGATCACTCTTGTTAAACTTTAATGCCTGACTTAATAACAACTTCATCAAGTCTTCTTTGAAGTTAGCATTCTCTTAGCCATATTCTATGTAGTTTTTTGGAGATTTTTCCTTGACTTCATGGTTGGATTTGAGTTTCTACTATGGTTGCTTGTGCATATGCTCTTTTACTATTGGATTTGAGTTTCAATGTGTTCGATTCATTGATTCCATAGAGGTTCATGTGAAGGTGATTTTTTGAAGACCGTGTTTTTGAAGTGGGATTCTCTAGTAATTGTGTTGGTTCTAGAGAGGTTCATGTGAAGTTTTTATTGGAGGCTATATGATCCAAAATTGATTACTATAATTTTTCATTTTTTTTGGTACTTGATGAGTCAAAAAATTGGATCCATAGATTTGTAGGGCCCATTTTAGGGGCAGGTCCTATTTTGGTGATTTGAAGTCTTAAAAATTATCGAGCCTGTTTGGGGCATTTAATAGCCATTTTGGGGTCAAAACGTCACAAATAATGTTTGTAGTACTTTGATGTTGTTCTACTTGTCAAGATATTTCCAATGGTGCAAATATCACCTCAATCAAATTTTGTATGGATAATATATGACTCCCACAAGTTAACCTATGCTTTAATGACCATAATACTGAGTGGATGCCATGCCAACTCTCGTTACTCACACATGTGGATCTAGACACTTGTGGACTTTAAATAAGATTCTAGAGGGTCCAAAACCCTAACAATAATTAATAGTTGAGGAATGCAAACCCTAACCTTGATCCTAGATGGCTATCTAGACGTGTTAAATACTAGGCCACTAGGAAAGGAAGCGATCTTGTTCATGTGGTATTTTTTTTTGTTCCACGGTTGAGAAAAGAAAATGAGTAGGAAATTGTGACTAGAATAAATCAAGTAGAAGACCCTATAGTATACATTCAAGCCACAATGTCTATTTCAACTGCATAGTGAGTCCATCTTTCTTTATATTTTCATTCTATATTTGAGAAAGAAAAGAGCAAGGCATAGTTTGGCTAGGTTTTCCCAAGGTACAACTTGGAATCATTGTGTGATGGTGTGATATTTTATGTTTTAGCTCCTTTTATTACATTCTGAGATTATTTTGGTAATTTGAGAACAACACTTGCAATATTAAATGACAATAAGAAATAAACATTGCATAATAAAGGATAACCTAATGATGTTTTGCAAAAACTTGTAAGATTTGTTGGGACAAACTTTCAAGTGGAATATCCACGATAGTTTATATATTACTATAATTTTGTATATTGCCTCGCCATTGAGAGATTGTTTGCACTTTTTCATGTTCATGTTGTTGTTGTCAACATTGATCATTGTTGTACAATTCCTTACCCAATTAAACATTAAGGAAAGATTATTAGAATATTTATTTGGCCAATTTTGTTCACCACATCTTTCACAAGTGTATATTAATGAGGATATTGGGATGTAATATTTACTTGGTCAAATATTATTTATACCAACTTTCCTTACTTATGTCCCCAAGTCAATATTAAGGGGGTATGTTTGAGATAGGTTGGTTAAGATTGACTTGTGGCCCTAATGGACATTATGTCATTTGTTATACACCCTAAGTGGTATGTTGTGGATGATATTGGTGTTAGTGCTCACCGCCTAGGGCAATGTATCTTACAATTTCTCATCTAAGTTTATATCTCGTAAGCTTAAGCCTACCCATTAGCAAGCTCATCTTGGAGGACCATGGAACTTTCACTCCTAGGCGTTTAATATGAGTAAACACCAATATGTTCCAAGAGTCCATTCACAATAGAAAAAGGAGTACTTGTAGTGAAATTACAATAAATATTGATATAGATAATACATTTGGTAAGGAAAACCATGAAGATTTATTTGAAGTCTTGAGGAAATTCATATTTGTTTAGTACTAAATCGTTTGGGTCCCATCTGCACATGTAGACCATGGATGTTATTCTCATTAATGGGTAGCCCATTAACTTCTTAATGGCCATAAGGGGAATCAAGTGGATGCATGTTGTCCCTATAGTTATTTATCTTTATGGTTTAAGTTGTTAAAAGGAGCATGAAGAAGAATTAAAAAAAAAAAAAAACTTGCTTAGTATTCCAATTTCCCTAGGGGTCAAGGCTCTATATCAATGCCAATTTGTGGATGATACCCTAATTCTAGGGGAAGCCTCAATAATAATAATATATAAACTCATTAAATTGACCATTGACGTGTTTTTGAAAGCATCAAAGGGGTGAATAATTAAAATAAAGTGGAAGATTTATTAATGGAACATCCCACCAACAACTTTATATAGCATAACATAGTCCCTATGGAAAATAAATGGATATGTTTTATGTATATAGGGATATACATTGGTATAATACATATATGAGCATTGGATTAGAGCCTAACAATTAAGCAAATCGAGATAAATTTCACATGTCAGTAGTAGAAGTGGTTGAACCTTCAAGGAAGCTTGGTTCTGGTGAAGTCTTTCCTTTCCTCTCTTCTTGTTGGAAAGCACCAGATTGCATAAGTGATTAAAAATGAATCCCAAAAGAGAGAGGTGATGTTGAAAGACAACATTACAACATTGAAGCTCAAGTGAGCATAGCTCAACATATGAAATGAATGTATGATAGACTAATCCATAGGATCATTTCTATATACCTCAAAGTGTAACTACTTTATTAAAATGATCTGGATTATTTCTGGCACGAAATGAGAGCGGATATATAATAAATAAATGCACAAAGATATCACAGATATTCAATAATATAACAGAAATGTATCAGAGATGCAACCATAAATACATATATACAGTAATACACGATTTCTATTAATGAAAGAAATGTACAGAGACTATAAAAATACAGAGTGAAAGATGCGCTAGAATGGTGGTAGCTTATCTGTAAGAAGAGATGTGACGACTACTCACATTCGCAAGAAGATGATTACAATGAGGATCTGAAGACATTTTTACAATAAACAAGAATGCCCAAAACCCTAGACATCCAAAAACCTAACCCTAGGAGATGAAGCGCCAAAAGTCACGTGGGCCCCGTTTGGGTAAGTTAGTACATCAACTTCCTAGGGTCGTAACTTTTGCATACGATCTCCGTTTTAGGAGCATGATAGCCCGTTAGAAAGGTATTTTCGAGGAGATTCATTTTGGAGGAAATATTGAAGGAACTTCTATATTGCTTCCTGTTTTCCCAAAAACATCGTTTAGGGCCTCAAAATGGCCCTGGAAGTTAAAAACTGCTAAAAATAGTAAATTACCAAAATTGCCAGAAAACTATTTTGAGCCAGTTGGAAAAGGTGGGTGGCCACCGATATCCACCTAGATCAATCCTCCCTCCTTAGGAAGCAATGGTCTCCATTGCATTGAGTTCTCGGGGGAGAGAAAAAAATGTTTGTTGAATCTGAATCTTGGTGAGCTGCTTGCCTTGCTAGAGACATCGCGCTGCTCAGTTTGTGGAAGTCTGTCACGAACCTGTTGAGGCTGAGGTTGTTCAAAAATTCGAGCTACACAAGAGGATGGTGTGCAAAAGGAATCTTTGCGCTTTGCTGCAACCTTGTCGACCTGCTTATGTTGGATAGAAGGTGCTTGGGGCGAGGTTGTAGTGGTTGTTGTGTCCTTTTGTTCCCCTTTTGAACAGATTGTGAAGAAGCTGAATTTTACAATATGAGATACTACCTTGCGGCATTGTTTAGGTGGAACAATAGTCGGAACTACCTCTGGTATTTTGTAGAGATGACCCCCTAGAGAAACAATGACACTAAGGGGTTAAGACTCATAAACAACATGGTTTCTCCACATATATGGCTAGCCCAAGAGAACATCAAAGACATCCAATGGGGAAACATCACATAATACCTCATACTTGAAGGGCTGGATGTTGTATGACAATCAACACTGTTGGCTGACACGAAGATCTCGTCCTTGGCGAAGCCACCCGATGTTGTATGGTTGCGGGTGTGGTGTTGTCGAAAATCCCAACTATTTGATGACCTCTGCCGAGATGAGGTTCTTCTGGCTTCCGCTATCAACAATAAAATGCAGTGGGGTCCCCTTCACCCACATCTATGAATGAAAAAGTCGCTCCCCCTCTTATGGATCTGTTGGTTCTTCTGGTTGAATTGTTGCAGTCGCGACAATAGCAGTGGGGTCTGCGTCGATGATCTGTCTTTTACCAATATTTTCAGAATCAGATTTTGAATCAGGGTTCGACTCCTTGTCTTTGATCTCAGTCATCAATGACTATTTTGAGCGACAATCATCGGTGTTGTGTCAGGGGATTTTGTGGAAATCACACCATTTTCCAGTGTCCTTCTTTGTCTTCCCGTGACCCTTCTTTTCCCGTGGCTTGGACTGGTTTTCGAAAGATTGTTTGTTAGGGTTGTCTTTGTCATACTTTGGTTGTTGCGGATTTGTAGACCCGAACTCCAGTTTGTTCCGTTGCTTAAATTTCTGCTCGATTTTAACAACATATCAATAAGCAACACTAAGTGATGAGATGTCCAGAAAATCCATTTCAGTTTGGATGTATCTATGTAGAGCCCCACGATATTTCAAAACCAAATGTCGTTCAGAGTCTTTGATACCCAGCTTGGTGCACAAGGTATGGAAGGTATTGGTGAACTCTGGAACTACTTGGCCCCTCTCTTGCCGCAGTGTGGTCCATCTCATGTACTAGTCCTCATAGTTGACAACAGGGTAATACTGCTCCTTTACCGCATCCACAAAAAAATCCCAAGTGGGCTCTGCCCCATATATTCCAGACTCCTCTGCGAAACTTTGCTCTCAGTAAGTTTCCCACCATTGTTTTACATGGGGGAGATCTTTGAGTGCGAAGGTGATCTTTTCCCTGTCGAAAAAATGGTGAATAGAGAAACAATCGTCTAGCAAATTTAACCATTTGTCTAGGGCATCCGCATTTATCTGACCTTCAAATATGGGAATATCAAAATTAACATGTACCTTGAAAGGAGAGGTGCTTCCAAAGTGGTTGTTTGATGAAGATGCACCTGTTGCTATCGACAGGCGTTGAAGGAAGTGGGAAAAATTCTCCATCATTTCGTCCCTCTGTCGCGTGACAACTTGCTCATGCAACAGATTTATAAGATCGTATGCTCCATCATTTTTCTTTTCTTCCGCCATGGAGGGTTTCTTGGGCGTGCGAGAGCGATTGTATTCAAGAGAAACAAGATCAAGACCCAACTTGCTATACTCGGACCTCATCGGGGACATGCACTGAAAAAATGATCAAGAGTAGCCTGCTCTGATACCACTGATCCAGATTATTTTCAGCACGAAATGAGAGCGAAGATATAATAAAGAAATGCACAGAGATATCGCAGATATTCAATAATATAACATAAATGTATCAGAGATGCAACCATCAACATAGATATACAATAATACACGATTTCTATTAATGAAAGAAATGTACAGAGACTATAAAAATACAAAGTGAAAGACTCGCTAGAATGGTGACAACTTATCTCTAAGAAGAGATGTGACGGCTACTCGCATTTGCAAGAAGATGATTACAATGAGGCTCTAAAGGAATTTTTACAATAAACAGGATTGCCAAAAACCCTAGACATCCAAAAACCTAACCCTAGGAGATGAAGCGCCAAAAGTCATGTGGGCCCTGTTTGGGTAAGTTAGTACATCAACTTCCCAGGGTTGTAACTTTTGCATGCGATCTTCGTTTTAGGTGCATGATAGCCCGTTGGAAAGGTATCGTCGAGGAGATTAATTTTGGAGGAAATAGAGAAGGAACTTCAATATTCCTCCCCGTTTTCCCAAAAACATCGTTTAGGGCCTCAAAATGGCCCCATAAGTTAAAAACTGCTAAAAATAGTAAATTACCAAAATTGCCAGAAAACTGTTTTGAGCCAGTTAGAAAAGGTGGGTGGCCATCGATATCCACCTAGATCATAAAAAGAGGGAGTCTTAGTCTACTTTGATCACCTTAAGTGTTCCTAAGATTCATCTTATATACCTCAACTTTCACACCAGTCAACTTGGTTGGTACCACTTCTAGTTGATCCAATCGAGTAGTCAACGTTTGCTTATCATTAGAATGATATCATCAGACTCTAGAAACTCCAGAGTTGGAAGATCCCTCTATTCTATTACCCCCCTTGTTACCCTCCACTTCTAGGGGTAACTAGAGGAGGATTTTTTTCTCTGTGATCCACATTTCAAACAATAGATCTGATGATGTTATTCCAAACTCTCCATATATAGTTTCTTGCAAATGCCTTCCACTACATCATCAACTCAACTCACTCATATGATATAGTGCATTTACACTCTCAAGTACATCATTCTCACACTTCATATTGAGTGATAATGTTAATACTCCAGTCATGAAAATGGTGATCATGGGTTGATTTGGATAATGAATCACGATGCTTTGGAGTTATGATTTTTTCCTTGTCTCACCTTGGTGGTCATTATCATTTTCTAGTCAAGTGTTTTCACACTTGGGAAAAGTTGTACTATTGATGAGCCTTAATGGGGGTAATGTGTCCATATATCTCATCATAAATAACGCATTCCATTTTTCATCTATCTATTGTCCTTTCTTTTGGGATAGGCGTTACATGTACCCCAAAAAGGTTCGTAACTCATAATCCCATGAGAAGAAGGGGCTATATATCCCAAGGTTGATGCAACTTTATAAAAAAAATGATATAGAAGAGAAAAAAAAACACTTCAGAATGCAGGGAAAAGAAACAAGAAAAGAAAAGTATAAAAAACCAAGTAAAGAAAGAAGCATGAGCTCTACCCCCTTGCTAAGGGGCCATCACCCTAGGTCATATACAATGAATTCATATCTTATGAAGGACTTAGAAAATAAAATGTCAAAAGCCATAAGAGGTTAAATCTATAAAGAAAAAAGGTAAACAAGGGTTTGGAATGACACAATGTCAAGGAAAGGGTACCTCACTGCCTAAGTGCTCCCTCTACAAAGGTGCTCACAAGGATGGATATTATACATGGCCTTACATGTCAATCAAATCCACCCCATGAAGTAAACTCCAATCCATATCATTATCATTGCACATATTTTGAAATATCCCTGATTTCGCCGATCGAGATATTTGCTACTGATCTACTATTCTATCTTGCAGATCTGATACACTGGGGGTTTCTGGATGCGTTTCAATTGTATGTTTGAGATCTTAATGGTTATTGAATGTGCATGTGTGTTATTGCATGTGCATGTTGGTCATTGCATGTGCATGTTGGTTATTACATGTGCATGTTGCATATTTAAGGTTTAAACAACATATAAAGGATGCATGCAAAAGTAGAGAACATCAACTGCCCAATATCATGTAAAATAACGGTTYGAGCATGGAAATACAATAGCCTACTGGAAATATAGAATATAAACGTCAGTCAGATCTCATGGATCAGTACTGGAATACAATCAAATAACATAAAAATACCCGTGATCAGAAGATGATGGCAGATCTGATGCATGCACGGATAGATCGTAAAAAATATGCGGTTCCGGAGAAATACGGTAACCGCTACCAGCCGGGAAAACTCGTCCAGAAGGATGGACCATCGGAATGCACCGGAAACTGCTCCAATAGAAGCGCCCTGGCCTCTAGACTGAAATGGATGAGTGTCGAATCTCGTATCTGGTCTCTAAGGCACTGGATCTGGACCCCTGGGGGTTTGCGCCCCTCCTAGAGCACTGGATGTGCCCAAAAGGATTCCACCAACAGAATCTGCTGCTATATGGCTCAAAACGATCGTCTCGCCAAATAAGGAAATGGGTCGGAAGGATTTGTCCGGATCTGCTCTGAAACTCTGCATGCAACACCAAATGTCTGTCCGGAAGAGTTGCGCCCTAAATGGCTGAATGAGTCGATATGC
>ML784362.1:48552-69238 GCA_009831015.1 Picea engelmannii
TGTTGACCTTTTCCCTCCAAGTGACTTTTACTTTATTTTATTATTCCTTGATTAAATCACTTAATTAATTAATTAATTAACCATTTTGCCTCTAAAAAGTGATTTATCCATCCTGATGGCTTCTTCGGCCACTAAAAGTCACGTCTCATCATCTTATCATGTAATGCTCTTCCTCCTGATTCCGATGAGATATTACAGTAAGAGGTTTCACCAAGTAATATGCCCATTATGACCTTCTTAGTGAATTTAATTAAGATATGACCCATAATAACTCAAAATTACGGAAATCGTCGGAATGCAACGGAACCAAAGCTCGGTTGTGCGGAATGGATCCTGATGATGAACGATACAAGTCAGGCCCAAATAAACTGCTTCTGGCTACTCGGGTAGGCATAACACACTAAAATGTTGTAATGTTATAATGTCCCAAAATGGGGACATTACATATTCTTTGATGGGTTCCCTGGGACATACCTTTAGAGGAGGTCATTCCATATGCTCAAGAGAACAACTTGGCACTCAAAAAGAGTTTATTTGAGTTGGGGAGGATATTTGGGGTGATCTTTTGACTCATGTATCATGTGTTTTGTATGGATTGTTGCCTTATCTCTAGGGTTTGAGAGAGATAAAGATTTTTTTTTTATGTTTTTAGGGATTTTATTGTGTGAGAAGGGTACTTGATCTCTCGTATAAATAAGAGAAACACTTATCACTTGTAAATAATTGCTACCTGTGGATATTTATCACTACTTGTCTATTATACATGTTCTCTATCATGAAGAATTATATGGATGGTTAACTATGGTGACTTTTTTGGGAGCTATGCTTGTGGACTCTTACTACCTGGAAGACATGGAAATTAGGGTTTTGATGGTTGAAAGATGTTTTGAGAAAGTGTTATCTTTTCATCTTGTGGTTTTGTTTAATAATGCATTTTTAAATTGATATTGTTTCTCAAGTGGTGGTTCTTCATCCTATTGGATCGTTTTTGAACAAACCCTTCTTGTCAAAATCCTTGGAAGGTTTACTAGTGCATGATTCTTCCCTTGTATCATCCCCCCAACATTTTAGGAGGATTGTCTAGAGTTATTAGTGGACAACCTCTAAGCCTCACCCTAAAATTATCCACTTCATTCTCCCAAAGAATAATATCTTTTTGACCACATCTGCCCAAAATAGTAGGCACTCATCTTTTTTCTCCATAATAGTCAATCATTATTGTTGAAATTTACTACTATAGGGTTAGGGTTTATTTTCTACAAAATTTCATTTTCAGCCATAGAAACCAAGACATCTAGGGTGTTTAGGCATATTGTTGACCTAAACTCATTGCTAAAACCCTAAATTAATTTTTTGAAGTGTTACTACAACCATCTAAGGAAAAACGTATAGGGTTTTAGGGATAATTTTTACTACTAATTTTTATCATTTTGTTGATAAATTAAACCCTAATTTAACCTAGTATTTATCCCTTTAATTCACTGGATCATTTCATGATCAAAGGGATATCTTTTTTCTGCTAAATATTCACTATTTTACTGCTATCATAAATTTACTTCCGCTAAAAATTGACTTTTTTTTACTGTTGTTATACATTTAATAATAATGAAAATTACATTTATTGTTGCTAAAAATTATATGTTTTAGTTCTGAAATGATCTCTATACTATTAGAGATCATTGATTTTACTGTTGTAATAATTTTTTTTATTGTTTTATAACTTTATTTTTTTGAATAATCCTGAGTCTTTATATTACCATAAGAGAGATATAAACAAATCTTGTTGTTCGCCTACCACTGGGGAAACCAGACCAACAATAATGCATCAAGTTGTCTGGAATTTTATGAAACATTTGTCTGTTGAAAATAAAATCCTGAACAAAGTGGAGTCTAATACTATATGTTATACAAAAAACTAGTTGTTGTTTCTTTATGAGTTGACAATGATGAGGTGGGGTTTAGATACCCAAGCCTCCTATATTAAAAAACATGCTAAGAAAACTGGAAATCATTAAGAACTAGGTAGAGGGTCGGCCCTCAGCTACAAGCACCTAGGGTTGAGGCGAATCCACTTTCGTCAAGTCCATTCTGGCCATTTGATGCGCAATCAGGTTCATTTTGTGATCAAGAAGCTTGAGTTGGAGCTGGATGTCTTCTAGTTGTATTAATATCTCATGTTTTTCCTCATGGCGATAAAAAAAAGACATGACCCAACAATAATTTCAGGTGCCAGTAAATGTCAACAGTCTTCAGATACTAGGAGACTTGGGATCGAGTATTTCCAATGTCGAGGACCCAAGAACTGGTGGAATTGAGCACCTCCTCATCCCAGATGAAGTGCCTCAAAACTCAAATGTCAACCTTTGCAAGGTCAATATTAGCAAAAATGTTGGACTGGGCATAAACTTGGTAGGATTTGGCATAGTCTTCGGCTGTAGAGACAAGTTAACAGCTGAAGTGACCCCTATTTATGTGGGAAGAGCTTCCCTAGGCTCGACGAGAGAAGTTGTTGTTGGGTTGTTATTTTCTTTGCAGTGAAAGTCTAGTTAAGGCAATCTGACTAACGCTCGAAGTTGAGGTGGATCAACAGTAGGTTGAAGTCAAGGTAGATCGACAACAAGTCGAAGGTCGAGGAAGTCAATCGGGTAAAGTCGAAGTCAAAGATATCGATGACAGGTGAACCAATAGGAGGTCAAAGTGAGGGCATGAGATGACCGACTAGAGACCGAATGAAGGCCGACTCGTAAACCTGACTTAGAGTCGACTGTAACAAAATCCTGGGATTTGCAATATTTGTAGCCAATGATATGCATGGATCTATAACTGTTTTTGGGCGCCAATCTTTAGGGTTTTTCTTGTTGTAAATCTTATAAAGAGGCATGTTGTAAGTCCGTAAAGGCTATTGTTGTAGGTGATCATAGAATGCAGTTTTGTAGGTTAATGCATGTATAAGTGTAGGTTATTGGTCATGCATATGTAAGTCGATTTTGTTACATGGTTGCTCTTGCTTGTGCATGACGGTATGATGTCGATTGTGTCTTAGGTGTGCACCAAGGTTAGACATGTAACCTTTTATTCTGAATGAATAAGAAAAGAAGAGAGAAAAATGCTCAAAAGGAATGTTGGTTTTCCCGGTTAAGGGTTTCCGAGGTAAAATCTCGGTGTACTGTGTTATTTCTTGTTTCATTTGTGTTCTTCTTCTCTTCTGCTAGAATTAGTGTGGAAGTGCCATGCATTTCCTAAGATGTGGTATCATAGCTTAAGTCTGCCCTGACAAGTGAGTTATCAAAGTAGTGTAATGCTTTGGCGAGTATATCAGATCTTGATTTGCGAATATTGAATCTGTGAACTAAACCCTAGGTATAGTAAGAGTCGCAAATCATAAATTGTTTTAAAGATCACGATAAAGAATGGTGAGCAGTTCTAGAATAGAGATAGAAAGATTCAATGGCTAGAATTTTTAGCTTTGGAAGCTTAAAATGGAAGATCTTCTTGTGGATCGAGAACAATGGACAACAGTCTGTCCAGGTACCCAACCGACATGCATGTCGATGGAAGAATGGGAGAAACTCAAAAGAAAAGCAAGAAGTATAATACGACTTTGTATTACAGATTTAGTACTGTTGAATGTCACAGGTGAAGATTTGGCCAAGAAACTGTGGGACAAGCTGGGAAGCTTATACCAATCAAAATATTTGGTAAATAAGATGTTTCCCAGAAAGAAATTGTATCTTCTGAGGATGAGTGATGGAAGTTCAGTGACTGAGAATTTAAATGTGTTTAACATCGTGTGAAGCCAGTTATTGTCTATGGATATAAATATCATTGATGAGGAGAAATGTATCATCCTATTATGTTCTTTTCCAGACTCTTGGGATAGCTTAGTCATGGCTATTGGGAGTAATACAACCACACTAGCTCTAGAGGACGTGGTTGCTTCTCTGTTGTCAGAAGAAATGAGAAGAAAGAACATGGAAGGATCAACCAAAGATGCTCTAGTAGTAAGAGGTCAACCGGTAGACAGAGACAAAGGTAGATTCTCTGGTAGAAAGTTCAAGTCGAAGGGTAGATCTAAATCCCCGGTTCAATTGGCGCAAAGATGCTGGAAATGCGGTAAAGATGGGCATTATAAAAAGGACTGTAAGTCGAAGACACAACGAAACTCAGTGTTGGATCTGATGAGAAGAAGTCAACTGAGAGGAAGACGACCTTGAAAAAAAGAGGTGATGTGTACCTGGAGTCGACCAATACACAGTCAGATCGAGATGTTTGGTTGATAGACTCAGGAAAATCTTATCATATGACACCACATAAAGAGTGGTTATGCGAATATGAATGATATGATGGGGGTGATGTGTTCTTGGGGGGTGACTCGACAACCAGAATTGTCGGACAGGGAAGAGTTTGACTGACATTGTAGGATGGGAGGAAAAGGACCCTTCGAGGTGTGCTACACATTTTGGGTTTGGAAAGAAACCTGATATCTGTCAGCAAGATGAGTGATGCAGGTGTGCATACTCTGTTTCAGAAGGATTCATGCAAGATGGACAGAGGTGTGATAGTCTTAATGAGAGGAGTTAGGATTGGTACCCTGTACAAGTTGTTAGGGAATGTCAACTCGACTGGATGCAACAACATCGTTTCTCCTGAAATCGACTTGACTTAATGTTGACACAACTTGACTTGACTCGAGCCAAGTCGGTTCAAACCAACTCGAAAATACATGACGAAATCAACCCAACCAGGATATGGCACGAGAGGATAAGACACAATGGGGAAAAAGGACTTCAAGCTATGAAAAGCAAAGGTATAGTCGAAGGTTTTCCTGATTGTGGTTTAGAAGTCGACTTTTGTGAACATTTCATATATGGGAAACAAAATCGGGTGAGGTTTCCATTTGGAGCGACAAGGGAAAATGGGATTCTAGAGCTGGTGCATAGTGATGTGTTTGTCCCTATTACAGTGCCTTCACTTGGTGGATCCCTATATTATGTCTCCTTCATAGGTTATTTTTCCAGGAAGACATGGATATATTTCCTACAGAAGAAATCAGAGGTTTTCGAGAGATTTAAGGAGTTTAAAGCTCTTGTGGAAAACCAGATAGAGAAGAGGATTAAAGTGTTGAGGACTGAAAATGGTGGTGAATTATGTGGAAATGAATTTGATCGGTTCTATAAGCTATGTGGCATAGCAGGCCAAACTACCACACCATATACCCCACAACAAAATGGAGTTTCTAAGAGAATGAATAGAACATTGATGGATAAGGAAAGGAGCATGCTCAGTGGTGCTGGGCTCACACAAGAATTATGGGAGGAGGCAGTTGAGACTACAAGATATCTGGTAAATATGTCTCCTTCATTGGTGCTAGTCGACACGACTCCAAAGGAGGTATGGTCTGGTAAGAATCATTCGATGACACATCTCAAAGTATTTGGTTGTTATGCATTTATGCATGTTCCCAAGGAAAGGAGGAGCAAGCTGGACAAGAAGGCAGTCAAATGTATTTTCATCGGGTATACAAAAGGGATGAAAGATTATAAGCTTTGGGATCCTGCATCAAGGAGGACAGTGTACAGTCGAGATGTGGTCTTCAAAGAAGTCAGAGGTAAATCTGAGTCTGAGGAAGTTGTTCAAACCAATAATTATCCTGATACACTACAGTTTGAACTAAGGAATGAAGAAGATGATTCAGATGAGTCAACTGAATCCAAGGAAGAGGTGGAACAATTGACTCCGGTGATAAGGAGGTCATAAAGAGTAAGAAAACCAATTGAAAGGTATAGTCCACCCGAATTTCATTCTGCATTCGTGCTAATTGCCATCGACGATGAGCCTAAGTCGGTCGGTGAGGCAGTTGAATCGATAGAGGGTAAACTATGGAAGGAATCCATGGTCGAAGAGATGGAATCCTTATACAAGAATGAGACATGGGATTTAGTCAAGTTACCTAGTGGAGGAAATCTCATTGGTAGCAAGTGGGTATTCAAGAAGAATATGAATGCTACAAATCAAGTCGAGAAGTTCAAAACTTGACTGGTAGTGAAAGGATATTCCCAAGTCGAGGGAGTCGACTTCGATGAAATTTTTTCCCTGTTACAAAACTAACTTCCATTAGAGTACTGATGTCTCTGTCTGCAACATTTGATTTGGAGATAGAACAAATGGATGTGAAGACAAACAAATGGAGCCTTCTTCATCTAGTTCAGGCAGGGTGGTTTGAATCCCGCAATTCTGACCCACTACTTTCTTCAAACATGAAACATGGAACACCATATGCATTTTTGAGGTAGTTGGAAGGGCCAATTTGTAGACAACTGGACCAGTACATTTGGCACATGGTTTTTGCCGATGGTTTTCTATTTCTGGGTAAGGAATTAGGGTCGTTGACTAATCTAGGCCATTGGGTTAGGGTTTTGGATGTCGTTGGCTCTTGTATGTATATTGTATTGTAAACAATGTATCACAATGAATGAATATAGAATATGTTGGTTTTCTCAGTTTGGGTTTCCAGGGGAAACTCTCTGTGTAATGTGTGTATTTTCCATTGTATATTTTTTGTTCTGTTATTGAAAATACATTTGCAATAAAATATTGTACAAGGTTAAAATCTACACTTATTAACTAATGTTGGCCTTTATTACATGAAAAAAATATATTATTCTAACTAATAACCAAATAAGAGTGGTTAGGATCGGATCCTAACACCCCCCTTGTAATTGTTTCTTTCTAAATCCAAAACATAGCCCAGAGTTTCACATACTTATCTTGTATTGATTGCTTTGTAAAGATATCAACAATATGATTCTCTATTCTACAATAAACAAAGGATACAAGTTTCTCTTGTAGAAAAAGTCTGAAATAATGTGCATAAAGTTCCACATGCTTCTTTTTATAGGTTTATCAATGACTTGTATTGCACTTTCATTGTAACAATATAGTACAATATACTCTCCATATGGAAATTCAAGCTCGCCAATTAGGTTGCAAATCAACGTTGCTTATGTGCTAGCATTAACTACACCTTATACCCATTGCGGTCAATAAAGAAATAAATTTCTACTTCTTACAAGACCATAGTATGGGTATATATCCAATATGAAAAACATAGCTTGAAGTTGACTTCTTGAATCTCCATGACCATTCCAATTATAATTGGTATAACCAACCAACTAGTTCATATTCTTGTTGCAATACTTTATACTAAGTCGATATGTACCCTTGATATAGAAAAAATACTCTTTATGGCCTTCAAATGGCTCTCTTTTAGATCCTATATGAACCTAGAGACCATACTAACATCAAAGGAAATATTAGGATTAATGTGAGTCGAATAAATAAGACTACCAACTAGTTTCATGTAGAGAGTAGAATTAAGATTACACTCCCTTGTGAGCTTCACTCTTGATTGATATGAAGTAGCACAAGGCTTATACTCATCCATTTTGAATGTCTTCAATAGATCCAAATCATATTTAGTTTGAGAAATAAATATACCAGCATCCATCTCCAACATTGGATGCCAAGGAAGAAAAGCAACATAGATAGGTCAAACATTTCAAATATATCTATAAACTTCTCTTTCAAGCTCAAAATCAAGATAACACTACCACTATTGGTGACCAAATCATTAACATATAGTGCAACTATCAAACTATCAATATTCACATGTAAGGCACAAATATTATGATCTAATTCACAACACTTGAAACTAAGGTTGAGAAAAGACCTATCATTCTTCTCATACGATGCCTCGGGGCTTGTTTCAAACCATACAAGGATTTCTTTAGATGACACACAAGACTACCATGCTTATCCAATCCTAGAGGTTGCATATAAATCTCATCAATGAGGTCACCCTACAATAAATAATCCTTGACATCCATCTAATGGACCTTCTATCCAAAATGAGTAGCAAGTGAGAAAATTAGTTGAACATAATTCATCTTTTTCCATCGGGGAATTGTTTTTGGTGTAGTAGATACCTTCTTGCTGAAAAAACCATTTTTCTACCAAATGAGACCTATGTCTCTCAAGAACACCTTATGATGTGAATTTAGTCTTGTAGACCCATTGATATTTAACCACATTATTTCCTTGTTGTCAGGGAACCAACTCTCAAGTCTTATTTTTCATCAAGGAGTTGTAATCTTTATCAATAACATCATCTTGTTCAGGTCAACTATGTGTATGTGTGTATGTATCAAGATCATATGCCTCTAGTAGATGTGACATCAAATAAGCATTACCATGTTGTTTTTGTCCTTTAGTCTTCCTTAGGTCATTTATATTACTCACATCAACATTGACAACTTAATTGTCTTAGTCACCCACCAAAGAAAATTAATGTCCCTAGAAGAAGGAGTCCCTACAACAAATTCATCATGTGAGGTCATAGTCGAATAGTCATGCAATCCATTTCTAATAATCAATTCTACTAAAAAGGTTCAATTGCAAGTTGAGTTTGATATGTGAGTTGACTGCAGGGTATTTTTGAGTGACAAATTTTCTCCAACTGGATATTTTTGACCTTTTTTTGAAAAACCACCTATTTTTACATAAAATATGATTCGATTGGTAATATTCGCCAAAATTTACAAGTTCTAATAGTAAATGGTATGCCTTTAATGGATTATTATTCACCTCTCTCTCTCTCTCTCTCTCTCTCTATATATATATATATATATATATATATATATATATATATATATATATATATATATCTCTCTCTCTCTCTCTCTCTCTCTCTCTCTCTCTCTCTCTCTATATATATATATATATATATATATATATATTTGAAATAGTCACCTAGAATACTATACTTAGGTATAATATTTGAATCCTTAAAAATTACCTTGGTTGACTGCCAATTGATAAGTGAGTATGCTAATTGATGTAGTGTATACATTAGTTGATATATAATTCATCACAATTTCAAATACATCATTGATTAAAATGCTAGAAGAGAAGTTCAACAAGATAGTACCCAAAGTCTATTCATCAAATAGAACATCCCTCCTACAAATAACTTCATGTTTGAGTTGATCAAATAACATGTTGGATGTTGACTCATTAGAGTATCCCACCATAATACAAGCATGTCTCTTCATATCCAACTTCTTTCGTTTTATTATCTAGAAAATGAGCCCAAGTTATACATCCAAACATTATGAGATGTCTAATCAAGGGTTTCTTTCCACTCCATTTCCCAAGATGAGTCATATTCTACATATCTTTGGTTGGAATCATGTTCAAAAGATCATTTGAGCAATAAACAACCTATACCCAATATCTAGTCAGTCTACATTTGGCATAAAGCAAACACCTTGTTATTTTAGTCAAAGTTCTAATATTCATTTTTACAACACCCTTTTGTTGAGATGCGTAAGGTACATGTCTCTTCCAAGAGCTGCTATTTTGTGACAAGTAGCTCTCAAATTCCTTGGTCACAGATTCTCCCCTAGGGTGGAATTCCTTGAACTTTCCTATCTCAAATGCTATTGATACTTTCCAAGAACACACCCTTTACATACATCATTAGGAGGCACCAACCTAGGGATTCCAATAACCATATTAAACTTGACCATCAATTTTATACTTCAGAAATCCAAACGTTCAGGTCTCTCATGCCAAATTCTGCTTCAGTTGTTAGTATTAACTATAAGTGTAGTTAGTCCTAGATCCTATTTAGGAAAACCACAAAACTTATAAAATGTGTCTTCAGGGTCAACGATACCCTTAACAAAAATGACAAATTCATTTCTAATATCCTGCACAAAAATCCTATTGGGATAGGCTTAAGTTTTCTTGCTAGTATGGGTCAATTGGGGTACAAAAAAAATTGGCACCCAAACTTGTTACATGATAAATTTAAGTGATCATAAAATAATTGATGAATAAAATAGAGAAGCATTATTAGCCATATGATGGGTGCATCCAGAATCTATTGTTCACTCACATTTAGAAGTTTGATCATGTAATGCTTGAGAAACACTAAGAGAAAAGATATAGTTGTCTCCCTTGCCTTCTAAAACTTGATATTGTAGACTAGTTAGTTGATTAGTTGGCACCACACCTTCAATTTTTTTTACCTTTTCCTCAAAATAATTGGTCTTCTTCTGAAAATTATTCTCAACATGTCTTTATTTTCCATAGTATTGACAAGTCTTCTTCTTCTTACCTTTCTTTGTCAATGGTTGATCATCATGCTTCTTCTCATTAATCTGGTCGATATAATCCTTATCACGATAACCTCTATTATCTTTTTACTAGTTGCATCCATGACTTATTTCTCTATAGCTCTATCAACCTTTTCCCTTAAGGAGACGAGCCTATTGCTTATTTTCAAGTTTACCCTCATCAAGAAAATTTCCATGTACCCTAATCAAGAAACCAAAGGAAGAATCGAAGGTACAATTATTACTATCTTCTTTTCTAGAAGTATAACTAACATGAATGTTGAACATATAATGTCATAAGGTGTCTTCAAATTCATCAAGATCAATGCTACAAGATGATCATATTTCTTTAGAAAATCCTTTCCAAATTCACCCCACTCCAAATGTAAATCCTTCACCTGAACCAAATAGTCTTCAATTTGATCTAAAGAGAGATCAACTCTTTCTCAATCCACATATACTAAATTTTGTTGATCTTATGAAACATATTCTTCAACTTCTTCTAGAATTGATTTGGATAGTTGATCTTGTTTGTATGAAAGTGAATCTCCATAGAGATATAGGATGTCATAAGTACTACAACCCCATCCTTCCCATTAATAATAAACTCCTTTTGTTCATCCTTAGGGAGTGTAACCAAAGCCCTTGTACAATGCCAAAGCGATTTACTCTTTAGTAGTGTTTCCATATCGTGTGCCCACATGCCATAGTTGTGCCACTATGCAAACCCTGATCCAATATGCAATTCTAAACCTAAGTCAATCTTCTTCAGATATCCAACTCAAATAGGAGCAGATATACAATGGATAACCTCCAAATCCACTTGTAGAAAGCATGCGAGATATCAAACCACTTTCCACGATACCATGCTATAAAATTAGGGCTTGCATAAGTGATTAACTATGAATTCCAACAAAGAGAGGTGGTGTCAATAGATACCATTATAGCACTATAATGTCCCTTTCCAAGTAGGATCTCTAGAGAGGAGGGCTTAGTATTCTAAACAACCCTGTTAGACTATAGCCAAGGCCATACATGGGTAAACAAGGTCACTAGAGGTGACTTCAGTAGATGAGGTTATAATTCGAAAGTGAAGTGATTAAAAAACGCTTTTAAGTGGTTTTGAGCTAAAAATAGAGAAAGCGCTTAAGTGAGGAGCTAAGAATAGAGTCAACAACGAATTAGGGTTTTGGTGAGTATATGAGGAGTAAAAGCGACCTAATTCATCATTATGCATATTTTGAGTTGACAGTTGAAGAGAAAGGTGACTTCACAGGTTCAGGCGAACCATAGTTTTGTGCATTCTAGGAGGAAGACACTCAGAGGTTGATTTTGGTGTTGAGAGACACACCTTAGTCACCAGGAAGATCATCTATATCTTCCATCATACTTCAACAATAGTTATACATGTTGTAGCAGAGAGAGCACACTTATTCAGGGTGAGGGAACACTTCTGAGGAGATATATTGATTCGACTTTTCCCAGTTAGGGAGAATCTAGTGATTCCCTTCTGACCCAGTTGAGAGAAGGGCATGACACATCTATTTCCTGCTTTCTTGTCAGATTCTGACAGAGAAATCATCTTGGGTGTATTACTCAGCCAACGAGGGTGCAGTAGTTGGGGAGGACACATTTGGGATTCCTGAGAGATCATCAGATCAGATATAGGGAAATCCTTTTGACCCATTTCAGAGGATCCCAAGTCGCTCAGTTTGAGACACTTACAAAGATATTCCATCGATGGAATCTCTAGGGCGCATTTGCAACAGTAGTTGGGGCGCATTTCCCCTAGGGGGACCCATCTAGGGTCTAGATAGATCAATAGAGGGTCGATTGTCACGCTGTCAGTCACTAGGATTGTGTGTGAGGGCATGACACACTTTTTAGGATAGTTTCCAGTTATATTTGAGGAGTTTAGCCACTAGGGTGAAATTCCAAGTCTTGCAGCAGTTGTCGTGCGAGTTGTCGTAGCTTGCAACAGATCTTCCAACTCACATCTTGATCCAACAACAATCTTCTACTTTTCGGGTATCATTGTTATTGTTTATTTCTTGTATTCTGGCTAAGATCCTTTTGTCTTTGATCTAGTAGAGTGATCTATTTTATTGAGCCACTTGCGTCATTGTACTCAGTATTAGAATGCATAATATATTATTGTAGTGTTTGGTGTCCTTTATTTGCATGCTTATTCATATACTGTTAGATAATTCTTTATCTGAAACACACATGCAAAACCACAACGCATGTTAAAACTGAATTAATAAATGCATCTAGAAACCCAAAGTGTATCAGTTGCAACATTAGATTCTGGACAATTTAGTCACCTATTATGATCTGCAGAATCAAGGATATTACAATGGTATTAGAGGTTTAGTCCTGCCAACCTGTGACTAAAGACGATGAGTTCAACAGGTGACCCAGAGGGTTGTGAGCACGTAGGTGATGAGTATGTCACTTACAACAGACACATGGAGAGGAGACATAAACTAGATTATCCCCCCTTTCCTCCCAGTTCAGAGGAAGAGGAAGAGGCACATAGGGAAGCAGAGAGAAGGGCAAAGCATGAGGCAGAGCGTGAGGCATAGAGGATGATGGGAGGTAGGTATGAGAGGCCAGAGGGTATTGGAAAGGTACCCATGGAACCAAATACAATTTTCATGCAGGTTATCAACAATCTGGTGATTAGTCAACAGGCCATGACTCAGTCCTTAGTACAAATGGCCGACAAATTGACTGCAGGGAGTATTCCAGGACCACAACTGCCACATGCAACACAAGGGAACTCAGGGGCAGGAAGCAGTCCCCAGTCACCTATTCACATATATACCTCTTTGAGTAGGATCCCCAGACCACTATTCCCCAGTTTTTAGAGGGCACCCTAACAATAACACAACAACCCATAACACATATGCAACCCACTTAGGCAAAGGACATTGCAGAGTACAAAAGGGAGTACACAACATTGGGTTGTGGCTTCCATCGGGACATGACCTTGGTTGAGTACTGTGGACTCAGACTCAGGAACTGCCCCAGAGAGCTTCAGAAGGGAGGACAACAACAACAACAGGGGCACAACATGGATTTCATTTGGAAAGTTGGTAAACTTACCATACCTTCTTTTGACGGATCGTCCAAATTCACTGCCAGATCTTGGGTATGTTGACCACATATTTCAACTAGGTGTCAATGTCATGTATCATGAAGATATGTACCTTGTGGTACGACAAGTTTTGAAGACCTATGGCTCAGCAGGGCAGTTCTGCCCCTAGAATTTATTTCTCTCTCCACAGAATGTTCGCTCCCCCGCATGGGAAAATTTTGTAATATAACATGTTAGCATGGGTCAAATTTTGTAATTTAGTGTCCTATGACTTTATCATTAGGGAAGTCCTTTCATCGAGTGTTTTTTTTCCTTAGGTAAATAATTTTGTTTTTTTCAGCGATTTTAATTACTTGAGTTTTTCACTGAAATTTCCTCCAAAGTGGTGAAAGGTGTTCTAATGATTGATCCCAATAGGTAACTAAGGGCCGAAATTATTTTATATGACCATGCTAGACATCTCCTAGAGTCTTGCATAATTCCGTTAAGTTTTGATAATATTTTTTAATAATTAAAATTTCCCGTAAAATGGAAATTTTTAATTATTTTTGATGTAAAATGTAAACATTTGGTCCTTAGGGATTTTGCATAGGGGTATGAGTGCTCAAATCAAATGGATTATGACCCCCTATAACGTTGTACCGAGTTTCATGTCAATTAGACAAGTTTTTCTAGGTCAATGTCCAAGAGGAGTCCAAGTTAGTAAAACACTAGCAAATAATTGGCTAAGGTAAAAAAGCCAAATTTTGTAAAAGTAACTAAAGTCATGGAAAATGAGGGGGAAATGATTCCTAAAGTCAGTCCTAAGTTAGGAAAAGGTTTTAAAGTGAGAAAGCACCCCCCAAGTCAAATGTTAACCACTTTTTGAGGTTCCCTAAGGAGAGCCCCCCTCCCCCCCCCTCTTCATGTGTTAAAACCAAAGTTTGGGAGGCCCCCACACCTTAGTGTGCCCCCCTTGGACCATAGAGAAGACATATAAACACTAAAAGGGGGTTCTCACCTCCCTTAACAATTGATCTCTCTTCCTAAGTGTACCCCCTTTGAGAGTGGGCCCTCTCTTACATGTTTGACACATGGAGAGCATGCAAGGGGGGTCTCTCCTCCTCCCCTCCCTTAAAATAAAGGCCCCTCTCCTCCTTTTCTCATATATTCTCATAGAAACTCCATGTTACCCAATTTTCTCCTCACTCTCTCTTGTTCTCTCCCCATTTCTCTCTTGTAATATTGCTTCCATATTGCAACCATTCTTTTCAATAATAAAAGTGAAGCTTTGGAGGAACTCTTGGTGTTCTTGTGGTGATCTCTTGGTGTTCTATTGGAGTATTCTTGGTGTTCTTGTGTGGTTTTCCTGTGAGGTAATATTTTTGCAATTTGTTTTTAATTTTCTCACATTGTTTTACTTGAAAAACCCCAAGCAAAGTATTTTGCTGGGGATAAATCTATAGTAGTATTGTTGTAGGTTTATGTGAGTTGCTTTTCTTTGAGTTTGCAAAGTATTTTGTGAACCATTTTGAAGAACTCACTTTCTTGCCTCATTGTGTAGAAAGTATTTACAACTTTGCAGTTTACCAAAGCTTGGAAGAGTGGAGTCCAAAAGCTTCAATTCTCTTCACTAAATTTTTTGATATAATATCAACACTCTTTCATATATTTTCTGCACTTATTTCTCTTCTAAATCTTTCTTTCCAATCAATCCTTAAGTTCAGATCTTGTACATAAAAAATTATGTTTTATATACTAACAATTACTAACTCATTTTAAGTGATTTTTAGAAATTTCCAACAAACATATCTTGTTGTTTTATGCAGGCTTTCACCAATATAAGGGGACGTGCTACCCAATCTTGGCCACAAAAAGCTCAAGGAATCATCCAAGAGTAGAGGTGCAAGATCCCTTCACCTTCTTCTCTTTCTAAAGCATTGTTAGCAGCCCAAGAGAGTGTCTTGGGATTGCATTCTTTTCCTATCTTCATAAGTTGTTAATTGTAAAGTATTTTCAAGTTTTGTTTTTTCCACATCTTGCACGTGAGTGGCTTTGCCACCCTTGCAATACCGTGTTGGCTAGATTATTTGTCTAATTTGTAATTTTTGCTTAAGTTGTTTGCCCCTCTTCTCCCATAAAGAGAAGGTTGAGTGGCTAGTTTTCTTTTGTTTATTTTGCAAGTATTTTTACCCACCTTGGTCACAAAATCAGTAGGCTTGTCCTCCATCTTGTGCCATAGTTGTGAGGCTAGTTAACTTAAAAATAAATTCCCACCTTTGTCCTTAATTCAAAGTTGTGCGGTTAGTTTGTTCAATTTATTTCAATTTATTTTATTTTTTTCATTTGTGCCCACACCTTGCATGTGAGTGGCTTTGCCACCCTTGCAATATTGTGACGACTAGTTAGAATTTCTTTTTTGCAAAGCAATCAAACTCTTTGCCCCTCCATCTGCCCCGAGTTCCCTCCCCTTGCCACTTTGTGGATCTTGGGTAAAAAAAAGGGAAAAGGATTGTGTGGCTAGTCTAATTAGGCACATAATTCCATTATTGCTAAAACCATTAAAAATGGGTGACTTGGGAGGCTAGAAGGGGTTGAAGCCGAGGACGGTTTCATGACACTAAGTGTTCTCCTTGTTGAGCGCCCAAGCATCTTGGATTTGACCTATGGAGCCAGGAGGGAACCTTGTTGTTCCCTTTTTGATCACCCAACACTTTCTCTTGGTTAAAGGGATAAGGACTTGGGGTAGTAACATAGCCTAGATTTGCAACATTCACATCTAATCCCCCTAAGTTCAAGAGAGAGTTAAAATTAATTAAAATCAACCTAATTACATTTCACAACATCTACATTTCAAGTTTTGCAATTCCTTTTGTTTCAAGCAATTTACTTTCAAGCAATTTCATTTCAGCATTTTCTTTTCATGTGAATATCTATTTTTAAAGCATTCTTTATTCATTTGAACATAATTCTTTAAAGTATAAAGTTGTTTTTCATATTCATTGTGTAGATATCTCATAAATTGGTTTCATTCTTGTAGAAGTATATTTCTTTTGTATATATTGGAATAATTGGAATTGGATAATCTTTAAGCACTGGTCTAAATTTTGTTTTATGAAATAAAAGGTTTGATTGTCATTGAAAGACTGCATTTGCATGATTGTTTTTCATTGGGTTGGTTCTCCCTAATCAACAAATCAATTAACTCCTAGAATTTTAATAAAACCTTCACATAGTTTAATAGGGTCTACCCCCCTTGGCTTCACTAGGAGTGAGCCTAGACAAAAGGATTCTAGATCGAGGTGACAGTGAGTCTAGAATTAGGTTTGTGCCTCCAAGGAAACACCAAGTGGGTTTGAGACTTCTCCACACTTATAGGTGTGTATTAGGATGACAACATAGTATAAAACCTAGACACGTACTACAAGCTCGACCATATGACCGAGAAAGAGGCTATCAATTTCTCTACCCTACATTTGGAGGGTGAGGCACACGAGTGGTGGCATCATGGACTGGTGACACCGGGTCACAGTCACATCACCTCGTACAGGGAGTTCATGGAGAGGATCATGGATAGGTTTGAAAGGAGGGATCCAAATATCCACTTCAGGGACTTGGCTCTACTGAGACAGACATGCACCCCAGAGAAATTCATCACATAGTTTCAACAATAGCAGATGGCCACACAGTGGAGTGTTTAGATAGAGTCCCAGACTTGGCGAGAAAGCTAGGCAACTACACCATGAGAGACACATTTTATGTAGTTGGCCTATCTGACACAGATGTGGTGTTGGGAATCCAATGGTTGATCACCTTAGGAAAGATCACCACCAACTACCAAACTCTGGAGATGGGGTTCAAAGACAATGATGGGAAGAGGATTGTGTTGAAGGGCATGTCGACAGGGGCACCCAAGATAGTTTCGGCCAAGAGGATGGAGAGGATCTTCAAGAATGGGGAGGTAGCATATGTTGTAGAGTGCTTGATCACTACATAGAGGGATTCATATGGTCAGGAACAATATCAGACAGAGATCAAGACCTTGTTGGGGCATCATTAGCAGGTTTTTGGTTTGATTCCACCAGGGAGACCACCTGACATAGGGTTTGAGCACACCATAGAGTTGTAGGAGGGGGCTAAAACCATGATCAAAACACCCTATCATCATCCTCGAAGGTTCAAGGATGAGATAGAGAAATCAATTAAGGAATTTCTAGTGATGGGACACATCAGACCTAGCAGTGGTCCATTCGCTTCTTCAATTGTCTTAGTTATAAAGAAGGATGGTACTATGAGGATGTGTATAGACTACCGAGCCTTGAATAAGAAAACCATCAAGAACTGGTATCTTATCCCCGACATTGATGAGTTGATGGATGAACTGGATGGGGCAGTTTTCCTCTTGAAGATTGATCTACGCTCTAGATATCATCAGATCAACATCCGAGAGAAAGACATAAAGAAGACAACATTCTAATGCCACTATGGTCATTTTGAGTTCCTGGTTATGCCATTTGGGTTAACCAATGCACCGACTACATTTCAGTCTTGCATGAACCACATATTCAGGGATCAATTGAGCAAATTAGTCTTGCTATTCTTCGACGACATTTTGGTTTACAACAAGACATGGAAGAAACATCTGAGGCACTTGGATGAGGTACTCAACATCATGGAGGCACAATAAATATATGCCAAAGAGTCCAAGTGTGAATTCGACATGACAAAGCTACATTACTTGGGCCAAATTATCAATGCGCAGGGGGTACAGGTTCACCAGGAAAATATCAGGGCCATTATGGATTGGCCAACACCCAGGAATGTGATAGAGTTGAGGAGCTTATTTGGGCTATGCAACTATTACTGACAGTTTTTCAAGGTTTTTTCTCAGTTGGGAGCACCACTTATAGATCTCACCAGACAAGGGGCCTTCATTTGGATCGATGAGTCACATAAATCCTTCGATCAATGAGGGAAGTCATGGGCACATGCCTAGTATTGGCATTACCAGACTTCACACTATCGTTTGTTTTAGATTGTGATGCATACGACGAGGGCATCGAGGTAGTTTTGATGCAGAGAGGGCATCCCATTGTGTTCGAGAGTATGAACCTCAGTCATCCCGAGAGGTTGTACTCCATTTATGACAAGGAAATACTGGTGATCATGCATGCCTTAACCAAGTTCAGACAATATTTGGTGGGTATAAAGTTAGTAGTCAAAACATATCATAACAACTTAAAGTATTTCCTTGAGTTGAAGGATCTCAGTGAGAGTCAACAGAAATGGGTGACAAAGGTGCAAGCTTTTCACTTTGACATAGAGTATGTCAAGGGAAAGAAGAACAATGTGGTAGATGCACTATCGAGGAGACATACAATGTGTTCTTTGATGGAGCTTTTAGATGATTGGAAATCTCACTTGTTAGTGGAATATTCCAAGAACAGGTTTGCTTGTGAGATTCTGGATGTGCAGGTTCATGAAGATAGGTACAGGGTCATCGACAACGTCATCTTCTACAAGGATCGAGTTTATTTAGTACCAAGTTCAGGGCTCAAAAATAATATCTTAACAATAGTCCACGACTCTCCACTAGCCGGTCACCAGGGGTTTTTCAAAACCTATAGATAGATCAGAGAGAGGTTCTCTTGGAAGTGCCTCAAACATGATGTTATGAGGTACATCAATGAGTGTGTGACTTGTCAGCAGAACAAGTCAAATCATACCCTTCCAACAGGAATGCTTCGGCCGCTTCTCATTCTGGAGAAGAAATGGGAGAGGATCTCGATGGACTTCATCACAGGCCTACCCAAGGTTAAGGGTAACGACTGTATCTATGTGGTGGTCAACAGATTGACCAAGTTTGCACATTTCTACGCCATTCCGACAGATTACAATGTAGTACATGTGGCAGAGCTATTCTTCCTAGAGGTTTTCAAACTTCATGGGTTGCCACAAAACATAGTCAGTGACAGGGACATTCAGTTTATTGGCACATTATGGAGGGATTTGTTCATATTGGTGGGGACGGAGTTGACACCCAACACCAGTTATCACCCTTAGGCAGATGGGAAGACAAAGATAGTCAACAATTGGGTTGAGGGGTACTTAAGGAATTATGTGAGTGGACAACATAGAACACGGGTCAGGTGGATGCATCTAGGAGAGCATTACTGTAACAACCCTAGTTAAATAACTAATTGTCAAAGTTAAATAATTGTTTAAGGTTTATTAAGTTTAATTAATTAAATAATTAATTGTCCTAATGTATATTAATTAATTAATTATTATTTATTGTTTAATGTATATTAATTAATTAATTAACTCATTAAATATTTGGGTAATGAATTAAAGTTTAATAAATTTTAATTTCTTAAAAGAAAACTTAACATATTGACAGATGAAACCATTAAGGAGAAGGGGATAAGGTGGTTGGGATTGAATGGAGGGAAGGTGGTTGGCATTGAATGGAGAGATAAGGGNGAATGGACGGGGGGATATGAGGGGGAAAAACATTCGAGAGAGGGACTTTTGGATTTTGGGGGCAGGGAGAATTATTTTGATATTAGGAGACTGTATTGAAGCATTTTCCAAGGGAGGGATTGGAAAACTGTATTTCTGGTTTTTGGCTTGAGGAATTTGTTGGATTGTTACAGGGGATAATCTGTTGCTGGGAGTTTTGGGCTCGGGGGCCAGGAATCCTTACGAAATCCTGGAGCTAGGGAGCCAGATAGGCTCTGTTCCTAGCTAGATGGGAGGAAAGATTCAATTTTGGGCAGAGTTTGGCAGATAATCTTCGGCACAGTTTCAACTTCAACTTGGACAAACAGAGTTGGGAAACAAATCACTTGACAGGTATTTTTGTTTGTTATCATGGCATGTCATTATCGTATGATGATTCAATATGTTATTTATGCTGTGTATATTATTCAATATATCATTTATATCATGCTGCCCATTTTGAATTTTGCTGAGCCATAAACTGTAAACTGTTATTTTGCTGAATATAGAACCGTAAAAAAAACCAGAAATTATAATAGAACTGTTATGTTTAAATTTATGAAATTCTAGGTTATGTTAGAGAGGACCTTACACATGGTATCAAAGCCCTAGTTTAAAAAACTGGGGCCTAGGCCTACTAGGATAAATACTATGCCTTATAATCCTTAAACAACCATGAAAACCTGGGCATGCAACCTTGAAACCCTTACAACCCTTAAAAAAAAAAAAAAAACAGAAAAAAAAAACTTAGAACTGTGGTAAGTTGAAGGGGTAGGTGGTACAAAAGAACCCCAAAATGTCTATGAATGTTTTGGAACTTATTAATCTCTGAAAACCAACAACCTATGCGCACCTGTAAGAAGCCTCACCTGTAAAAAAAAAAAAAGGGGCAAAAAATAAATAAATTATTAAGCATGACCTATAAAAG